>SJYC01032897.1:0-51755 GCA_006408675.1 Madoqua kirkii | reverse complement strand
AGCTTTGGGGGCTGAATCCCCATCATTTCATTCCTCTTTCTGTCTCAACATTACCGAATATAGACTGTGTTAGCTTTTTTTTGCGTGACCTCCTGAGGTTATGGAGCGTGACTGTTTGGAGTCCAGTGCTTGGAATGGGTAAAACAATGTCACCTCCTCTGTAATTAGTCCCAGTTAATGCTTCTCTGTGAGAATTGGGGCTGACTTGGCACCAGGTAGTTGTCCTTGGCTTTTCCTTGACGTTTTAGCTGATTTATTTCTCCTAAAGAAAGAAAAAAAATATGTAGCCTCCTCAATCCAGGTTTCCTACTAATCTTGACACCAGTTAGTTTTTAAACACTCTTAACAGCAAAGCTTTGCCATGAAACACAAATAAACGTTCTCTGTCCTCCAGACAAAGCAGTAGTTGACATTTGGCATCTTCTGTTGACAGTACATTTTTACATCTTGACAGTTGGGTCAAATTTGCACATTTTGTAATGTCACCAAGTCGGATGATAGTTTTCAAGTTAGGGAAGGAAAACAATCACACTTCAGTAAAAGATGGGTGTATTTAAATCAAGCAACTATTTGAACTATTTTAGTTTTTAAGTATTGTCAAATATTTTACATACCAGCAGCTCGTTTCATGATATATATATAATCAGATACTTAAAAGTTCAGAATCATTGTGTTTTCATTTTCATTTTGTTGATGTGAGACATGACATATTTTTTTGTGTTCCACGAGGTCTAAAACCACATTTTTAGTATACCAGTTTGCCAGTAGTACTTTCTAGATGATAATGGTGCATGCATCATGAATTGTTCTCAATTGTATCATTTTTTATCATAGAAGAACTGAGTTTAAAACCAAGTTGATCTTTGGGGGAAAGCATTTTACTCTTCCTTTCTCCCTCTTACTGTGCAGTATACTTTTGTACTGTAACATGAGCACCTGCCGTCACTTGTTTTAAGATTAAAATAATTCAATTTTTTTAAAGAAGTATCTATTGACAAATGTTTTTGGTGCACATGTAGAAGAAATAACTTCCAAGAAAATAAAACATTTTAAGTGTCTATTAGTATTTATAAAATACAATTTTGAAAACTCATACTTTTGCTTCCTTGAAACTGCTTTAGAATTATTCTGAGAAAATATTAATTTAATGATTCATAGTAAAATGGTAGTTTGCTTTTTATAATATATTATTTGATCACTTGGCTCCCTGCTGTATCCCTGCCCCTTCCACACAATTTAGGTGAAAAAGAAATGAGAGGAAATAGAGGAAATACTCTATACTTTTTGAACCAAAAATCTTTAGTTGTCTAGTTTTTGGTCATGACTAATAGAGTGAATTTCAACTTTGCAGTACATTATAGACTTTTAAGTTCATACTTGTTGACTTCATATTTAGACGTTCAATTGCACTACCACTCAGTGTAGGCAAACTATGGTCCAACAGCTACTAAGTATATCAGTTATTTATTTGTTCCCATCTTTACCTATCCTCCAGTATCTCTGAGGAAGTATTCATGTTTTCCAAAGCGGACAGCACCAGAACTGTAGCTGGGCAATGTTAGGTGGTAAATCTTTTTATCTTCTTTGATGTATCAGCTATCTTAAATTTTTATTCTCAAATAATCACAGTATCTTTGTTTATTTAACAGATAATTTGGGTGAAAATGTCCAACTATTTCCAGTAACCTTAGTTAGGTTAAGAGAATCCAGGTTTTTCTTTTAATCTTCGTTGCCCTCTCCTGTTTCAACTCTGTATTGCGTCAGTTGGCTAAGACCTAGGCAATGACTTCTTTAACTTTTAGATATTTCTGTACTTTAGAGAGTTGTTTTAATTTGTATGCAGGTGGATTATTTCATTGGATATTCCTTTTCTGAAGATACAGTCAGTTTCATAGTGTATAAAATTAACAGTTGAGCTGGCTCACTGTACTCTACTATTTTATGACCTCTGCCGATCTAAAGAGTTGATTCATCTCTTTGACTTATTTGAAGTACTGTGCTGATATCTAATTTGCATATAATGGAGTCTTTGAAACCGAGCAAATGCCTAATTGAAAACCAATTAATTTTCAAATATCTTGTCAAGTTCCACTCATGGTGAAATAACTTGAGAACTTAATGACTGACATGGAAAAAAAAAGTGAGTGAATCATGGCTTTAATAAGTTGACTATTCTGAAGCTTGAATTCCAGTTTCAGAATCCTTTTGTACTTTTTATTAAAAAGTACATCATCCCTGACGATGACTTCAGGGTATATCTTAAAGGTAATAGGTGGTTTCAAAGCAAGTGATGTGTATATGTTGATTTTTTTAGAAAGCATTCCAAAGGATGTTAACAATCTTTCACCATAACTGTAGAATTGACATTAACTATAGTGAAAAACACCCCGTAGGTGTGATATAAATGTGTAATCATCATTAGTGTCATCAGTTTGAGTACATTCTTAACACTCAAAGCAAGAACAATAGAAGTCTTTTGGGGGGGGGGGCTGATGTGTGTTTCTTCTTAAATCATAAACTCCCACAAGCTTCTGCTTCATGACCTGAGACACTGAGAAAACTAAAAGTTTTAACCTGAAAGTAGATGTTTTCAGAATCTTTTTGTTTGTGTAAATTGTGTAAACTGAACAACCACTTAATGGAGTTGAATGGCTGGGTGAGGGCAGAGGAAAAAACACTAGGTTCCGTCATTTGACATGGATTTGAACTCAAGTTCAGTGTAACCAGTGGTGTGATCAGGTAAATCACCTAACCTCTCTTCAGTTTTCGTGTTTTTTTTTTTTTCCTTTTCTTTTTTGGCTTTCCTGCACAGCATGTGAGATCTCAAGTTTCCTGACGAAGGATCAAACCTGTGCTCCCTGCAGTGAAAGCGCCTAACTACTTGACTGCTAGGGAAGTCCCTAACCTCTCTTAGGTTTTTATTCTCTTTCTGTAAAATGGGCTAATGATGTCTAACCTATTCCAGAATCCTTTTGTGATGAATTAATGAGTGATTCATTGACAATCCCATAGGGTTCTTGTGAAAACCAAAGCAGAATGCACATAGAAAATTATTGCATGTTCGATAGATGTGAAGTATTATGCATGTTGAATTATGAGCACTTTGAGGGTAAGGACTGTTTCTTATTTACCCTCAATTCCTGGACATCCAGATGTCTGGAAACATAGTAGACCTTCAGTAAGTATTTATTGCATGAATGATTGAGGTCAGGAAGATGGGATCGGTGAATCCATGCTCAGTAGAGGCGATGCTGTCAGATAGAGCCAGAAAGCATGTTTGATCTATTCGTGGTTGTTCATCATTAATATGTATAAATCACATGTTCATCATTCTTCTTAACATAATTTAGCCGGCCCTTTTACTATTTCAGCCTCACCAGTTACTGGGCTGTGACCCTATTTTTTCTTCTGCTTCCCCACCTTCCAGAAGGGGATCTTTTAGTCCTTCACTTCCTGGGGAGCCTTCAGAGGGAGTCCTGCAGCCACCCGGGAAGGATGCTGCCGGCCGCCACAGTGACTGACAGGCTGCCCTGGCTCAGTTATCACAGTGCTGATGCTGTCCATTCTAAAGGTACAGTACTGTGATAACTGAAGGATGGCAGCCATCTTGCCTTCCGTCAGAAGAGCCGCGGGTGCCTGGGAAGGAGGACAGAAGATGAGGATGGCATGTGAAACAGAGGCGGGACCCAGAAGCCCGCTTACCTTCTCCCTGCATTGTTCCTTCTCTAGAGCCAGGCAATGTTACTCCATCCCTCTCTGCCTTGCTTCGTGATACGAGGCTAAGGAGGAGCTGGGTAGTAGTCTGTCCCGTGGTACTGATTGGACATGTTACTAAGAGCTGTGGAACATTTGAGAGACTGATGCTGGGTAAGTGCTGAGTGTGGATTAATATCTCTGGAGTGATATTCAGAGACATATGTGCCACTTTTATAAACATAAAAAGTTACCTAATTAAAATAGCCTGATGTCGTCAGTATTGGATGTTCAAAATGAAATTCACCTTAAACAGGAAAAAAAGTCCTTTATGTTGAACGATGTTCGCATTTTAGCATGAATAAAATTCCATCTTTGTCTGTAAGGAATTTTTAAGATCTCGTCTAATTAAAAAATCCCCGTTGAGCGCCTGTGTTATTGCTGCTGCCACCTTTGCGTCTGTGCTCAGTCACGCCTGACTCTCTGCGACCCTTTGGAGTGTAGCCCGCCTGGCTCCTCTGACCATGGAATTTTCCAGGCAAAAGTACTAGAGTTGCCATTTCCTACTCCAGAGGAATCTCCCTGACCCAGAGATCAAACTCCTGTCTCCTGCCAATCTCTTGTATTGGCAGCTGGACTCTTTTCCACTGAGCCACCTGGGAAGCCTCTGCTATCATCTTTACATGAAAATAAAATGTAAATAATTTTACTTATATCAAATAACTAAGGAGTACTCTGCTGGGTCATCTAGAATATGTCAGTTTCAGGGCTGTGAAGGTCTGAATATCAGCCCAGCATTGGGTGTGCACAAAAGACTAAGAAATTTAACAGAGCACATATCTTCCGCCTTGATCCTTGAGTACTTCTGGGGTTAGAAGTGGGGTTATTGGAGAAGCCATATTTCCCCGTATCCCTCCTCCCTGAAGACTCCCAAGGAAGCTGTACACGTGGGACAGCAGCTGACAAGGATCAGAGTACATGACCTGATTATGTGTTACATCAGAGTCTGTTGCAAGGCTCAGGTAATTTTGTGTAGTTTAGCCTCAGTGCCCTAAACAGAGCCCTCTTAATATCTTTCTAGGCTCACATCTGTACCTGTTAACCTTCCCACTGCATGGATAACTGACTAGTGTAGAAACCAAAGCAGTGGGCAAAGAGAGAATAGAGTCTGCTGAGGTTAAGACCTGCCACCGCAGGTCAAGAGGAGCCAGGGAAGGAAAAATTATATATGTGACCCTTTAATGTACAGAAACTACCCAGTATGCAGCATAGCCAAGTTGATGTCTTAAGCCTGTTTTATTATCAAGTCCTTCAGTGGGACAGCATCAAGAAGAAAGATGTCTGGGAGCAAGATGTCTGGGAGCAAGTAGAGAATCCTTTATGTTGAACGATGTTCGCATTTTAGCATGAATAAAATTCCATCTTTGTCTGTAAGGAATTTTTAAGATCTCGTCTAATTCAAAAAATCCCCGTTGAGCGCCTGTGTTATTGCTGCTGCCACCTTTGCGTCTGTGCTCAGTCACGCCTGACTCTCTGCGACCCTTTGGAGTGTAGCCCGCCTGGCTCCTCTGACCATGGAATTTTCCAGGCAAAAGTACTAGAGTTGCCATTTCCTACTCCAGAGGAATCTCCCTGACCCAGAGATCAAACTCCTGTCTCCTGCCAATCTCTTGTATTGGCAGCTGGACTCTTTTCCACTGAGCCACCTGGGAAGCCTCTGCTATCATCTTTACATGAAAATAAAATGTAAATAATTTTACTTATATCAAATAACTAAGGAGTACTCTGCTGGGTCATCTAGAATATGTCAGTTTCAGGGCTGTGAAGGTCTGAATATCAGCCCAGCATTGGGTGTGCACAAAAGACTAAGAAATTTAACAGAGCACATATCTTCCGCCTTGATCCTTGAGTACTTCTGGGGTTAGAAGTGGGGTTATTGGAGAAGCCATATTTCCCCGTATCCCTCCTCCCTGAAGACTCCCAAGGAAGCTGTACACGTGGGACAGCAGCTGACAAGGATCAGAGTACATGACCTGATTATGTGTTACATCAGAGTCTGTTGCAAGGCTCAGGTAATTTTGTGTAGTTTAGCCTCAGTGCCCTAAACAGAGCCCTCTTAATATCTTTCTAGGCTCACATCTGTACCTGTTAACCTTCCCACTGCATGGATAACTGACTAGTGTAGAAACCAAAGCAGTGGGCAAAGAGAGAATAGAGTCTGCTGAGGTTAAGACCTGCCACCGCAGGTCAAGAGGAGCCAGGGAAGGAAAAATTATATATGTGACCCTTTAATGTACAGAAACTACCCAGTATGCAGCATAGCCAAGTTGATGTCTTAAGCCTGTTTTATTATCAAGTCCTTCAGTGGGACAGCATCAAGAAGAAAGATGTCTGGGAGCAAGATGTCTGGGAGCAAGTAGAGAGGCCTAAGAGCTTCCATTTCCTGCCCATCCTGTAGTCAGGCATTCCTGGTCACCATGCTCCTGTGCTGGTCCACACAGTCCTCTGACCCTCCTCTTCCCCACCCCAAAGGCGCTGTTCTTGGAGAAACCCCTTGAGCCACACCTGATTGACCCTGAATTGCTTTCCATGTGGCACTGACCACCGTGTGACCCACGACCTCCACATGTCTGCATACACTCAGGGTTTCTTCAGACTGCACACTGAATGCGGTTTTGATTAGTTTCAGGGAGGGACAGTTCTGCCCAATTGTGTGTTATACCACCAGTTCTGAAATTCCTTGGAGTGTCCTGCTCCCTTAAACAGAAAAGGAATTTCTGACAGAAACCCTGGAAGAACTTCTAAGAAAGGAAAGTTCTGGGATTGGTGAATTCTCAACAAAGCAATCCTCAATTTTAGTGTTATAGCAGGTGGAAAAAAATGCTTCAGGGAGTGATGTGTTGTGCAATCATTGGCCTTAGTGGGGATTTCACCACCTTCCTTGATCTTCCTGTTTTCCCATTACTGGTTTTAGAAAAATTCAGATTTTATACTTAACGGACTTTGACCCCAGGGTCCACACCCGTGGGCTGTTTCAGAGCTGAGTGTTGGGTGTAGTTTGGAATCACTCCTGCATTTCTACAGACTGAACCTTACTGGATCCTATTTCCTGTCAACAGGGAAGCCTGAGCTCAGCCTGGGTGAGATGTGAACTACAGAGGGCCTACCCGAGAAGTCCTTGGCATTTAGGGGCAGTTCATAGATGTAGGGTGTTCCCAACAGGTTAGGTGAGAAGTAATGCAAGAGAAATCTGATGGTGTATTTCTGCTGCTTTATTTGAAACACATACAAATTGTGTTTGGTTGGTGTTTTCATTGTATTCTTCAGTTGAGGTGTGTGAGAATGGGAACCCTGGAATTACACATAGAAATACCATATAATGCAGCATTTGCTTCCAGTTACGCACCCAAATGAGCAGAATCAGACGTTTTTGCACCTGTGTTCACAGCAGCATTCACAACAGCCAAAAGGTAGAGCAACTCATGTTTGTTGATGAACATATGGATAAGTAAAATGTGTATATGTACGACAGAATATTATTCAGTGTTACTACGGAAGGAGGTTCTGACACAACATGGGGGAACCTTGATGGTAGCTATGTGAAATGAGCCAGACCCAAAAGGACAAACAGGGTATGACTCTTCTTATGTGAGATTCCCAGAGCAGTCAAATTCATAAAGCCAGAAAAATGATGGTTGCCTGGGGCTGGAGGAAGGGGCAAATGGGAAATTTATGTTTAATGGAGTTACTGGGGAAAATGAAGAAGTTCTGAGATGAATGGTGGTGATTGCACAATGTGAATGCGCTTATTAGTACTACCGAACTGTACACTTAAAAATGGCAAAAATGGTAAATTTTATGTCCGTTTTACCACCACCAAAAAAAAAGCGTACGTAATAGCACTGTTGCAGCCAATGACAGGGCTAAGTTGATTGCTTTCTTCTTTAGACAGTCTTCAGTGTGAAGATAATTGCTGTTTCAAATAAGCAATTAAAATGTAATTCCCATGTCTTTATGCATTTAAAGTTCTCTAATCTGTAGACTGTTAGACATATTTCCAGAGTTTCTGACATAGCATAGCTTTAAAATTTTGTAAGATGTAAAGAAAAGGAAGGATAATAAGAGTGCTGAAAGCAGGGTGGAAAAAGGCCTCAGCAAGAAGGCAGATGAGGGTGCCTCCCTTGCTGGCTTTTATGTCTTTTCTGGTGGAATTGGGCAACTCACCAGACCTTTTCTTTTTTCTTTTTTACTTTTAAAATATACTTATTGAAACGAAACTCATATGCCATAAAATCCACCAGTTTAAAGTATACAATGAAGTGGGTTTTAGTATATTCATAATTCATATAACCATTGTCACTGTCTACTTCCATATCACTTTTTAAAAATTAATTATAGGAGGATACTTACTTTGTAATATTGTGATGGTTTTCGCCATACATCAACATGAATTGGTCATAGGTATACATGTGTCCCTCCTCCCCCCCCCCATCCTGAACCCCTTCCTGTCCCCTCCCCACTCCATCCCTCTGGGCTGTCCCAGACCACCAGCTTCGGGTACCTTGCTTCATGCATCGAACTTGCACTCTCATGTATGTTACATATGTTAATGTGCGTGTTTCAGTGCTATTCTCTCATCCCACTCTCGCCTTCTCCCACTGAGTCCTAAAGTCTGCTCTCTGCATCTGTCTCTCCTTTATTGCCCTGCACGTAGGATCATCAGTACTGTCTTTCTAAATTCCATATATATGCATTAATATACAGAATTCATCTTGCTGACCTACTTCAGTCTGCATAATAGGCTTCAGGTTCATCTACCTCATTAGAACTGACTTTTTATAACTAAGTAATGTTCCATTGTGTATATGTACCACAACCTATCCATTCATCTGCCAGCAGACATCCAGGTTGCTTCCTTGTCCTAGCTGTTGTAAATAGTACTGCAGTGAACACTGGGGTACATGTGTCTCACTAAAGTCTGGTTTCCTCAAGGTACATGCCCAGCAGTGGCATTCACCAGACCTTTCCATGCTCCAGTTGCCTCAATTGTCTGCTGCTTTGGAGTCATGGTAAAGATGAAATTTTATGTGTGTGTTTATAGTTTGTATTGTATGCATTTTGTGTGTATGTGTGTGTGTGATTATTTTGATGACCAAAGCAACATTTAGGCATTATATTTTATTCTCAAAATGTAGAAGTAGTGTCTGAAAAGAATAGAGTTAATATTTTAAAATAAAGTTGTAATAAACTTCCTAACTGGACTTATCACTCAACTCTTCCTAGCCTGATTAAAAGGAGCATTCTATAGCTTGTTTTCCATCATGACATATTTTTCCTGTTTGTTATTATGTGTTTAAATTTGAAAGTAAGAGAAGTAAAATAATAAGAGACTAACAGCAGACAGCAAAACCCTTCTCTAAGTGATTGCATGTGTGATTAGCCCTCAGTAAAAGGCATCCTTTGTGGACTATATCCACATCCTCACAAAGCTCTTGCTTGGATTCATGCTCTGGAAATCAGATTTTGATGGTAAGAATGGCTTCCACCAGATCCTGTGTAGATCCCAGCCCTTGATTACATCATCCAAAGTTGGAGCAGAAAGTTAGCTCTTATCTCTGCCATGCCAATTTCAGATATTTTGCTGTGCCTCATATAATACATTCTGAGCTTCTCTGAACAACCAACCAACTAACTATAAAGGTGCCACACATTTGTTGTACTATTATTAAACTGACTTCTTACAAATCAATTGTTTATTGAGGCAGCAAGATTCTTGTGTTATACTTCGTGCAGAGTTTTTCCCCCTAAAAATTACTTCCTTCTAACACTGCATTCATATTTACAGTTAATCCTCACCTAAGTGTTGATTTTCACTGTTGCCTGTTAAGAGTCTTTTACTACACAGGTTTTTCATTCAGCATGAACAAGAGTAATAGAGACATCAAAAATCACTTTGTTTTATTCCTCCATATTCAAAACATGATGTGAAGATTCCTGTTGGGAGGGAGCACCAAGTATGAGTGTGTGTTCCTGGAACATTCTCCACTGGAGTTCCTTAAATTCATTGAAGGGGGTTTGTATTGTAATGAATGCCCCTAATGTAATACATGTTGAAACAATTCACATACTTGAAATGGATTAAAGTAAGCTGATGATATCTTGCTTTATGCATTTGGACTATTATTGTATTTTTATTTTTCATGAGATGGATAGTGATGCTGAAAAGTGGGAAGCTGTAGAGGACAGTCCCAATGTGGTGAGAGATTCATTTTCATTTTCTGCCAGTCTCTTTATAAATGAAATTCCAGACATATTACTTAGACTCTCATTGCTTGCTTTCCCCCCTACTTTGAGTATCTTTGGACCAGGGATATCTTAGGGTCAGTGGGGGTACTGCCTAGAACACTTTGCTGAGAAGACTTTAGAGGCCACAACTGGGTTCCATAGAAAAGAAAGTGAAAGTCGCTCAGTCGTGTCCGACTCTGCAACCCCATGGATTATATAGTCCATGGAATTCTCCAGGCCACAATACTGGAGAGGGTAGCCTTTCCCTTCTCCAGGGGATCTTCCCAACCAGGGATCAAACCCAAGTCTCCCACATTTCAGGCGGATTCTTTTACTAGTTGAGCCACAAGGGAAGCCCAAGAATAGTGGAGTGAGTAGCCTATCCCTTCCCCAGTGGATCTTCCTGACCCAGGAACTGAACCAGGGTCTCCTGCATTGCAGGCAGATTCTTCACCAACTGAGCTACCAGGGAAGCCCCAAGCCCCAGGTTCCACAGAAAGGGATGCTGTAACCACCTGTCACGTCTACCTGTGGTCTGCTGTCAGTGTCTGTCATCGGCATCAGACTGAGATGCAGGGGTACGTTGCTGACACCTTGCCAGCTACTGCAGTATTTTTAGTACAGAGGTTTAGATCCTCTGGGAAGGCAGACATTCTCAAAGTTAGATTGATAGACTAGATTTCTGGGAAGTTATGTCATTGGGAATATAAACACCCTTTATATGGGGAGGGCATCATGGGCATCTAATTAAAATGTTTACTACATAATGTATAGAATTATGTCAACATAAATCTTCCCCATTTTTTATCATTCACTGGTTTCTATAAAATTAATACTATAAAATTTACCACATTTTAGTAAATGCATTTTAAGCAATCTTGCATGGTTTATATATATAGAACTTTGTATAAGTGATTAGGTCTAATAGGCTAGAAGAGGACTTCCTTTTTTTAAAGTAGTCAGGATTATTTGCTTGAGATGAGTCAGTATGTGTTGAATGTGCATATACCAAGGCTCCAGTTTCATCTGAATTCAAATCGTCAAGGTAAAAGGGTTCTCCACATTTCATAGTTGAAGGACCTGAGGAAGCTCACAGAAGATCTTCAGCACACAAAGCTAGTAAGTGGTGGAGTAGGGGCTATGAAAAAACTGAGAAACTAAGTTAACAGGTATTAATCCTACCTGCTTTGCTCGAGTGTAGATTAGTAAGTGAGCCTTTGAAAAGGAAGCCAGCATATGTCACAGCACCTTCCCCCGTGCAAAGTGGCTGCCTCTGTTACCTTCTTGGCTGAGTACCTATAACTGCCTCTTTAAAATGAAAATTTGATCATGACATGATGTTTTAAATTCCTCCAATGGCTTCCTTGATGCTGTTGAAATCAAGACTGTTGGCCTTGGCATGCTCCGTTACTGAAGATTTCTATTGGAAGGGAATGTCAAGTATGGGAGTGTGTGCCTGGAACATTCTCAGCTTGAATTCCTTATATATAAATTGGTTTCCACCCACCTCTCTGGTCCCATGTCTTGCACCCAGTTGACTGGCCCATCCTTGGTCCAGAGAATCAAGCTGCTTTTCACCTGTGGTACGTTTCCTTCTGCCTGAGGCACCCTTGCCATTCAGTTCACCTGGTTATCTTCTGTCGTTTAGTCTCTGTTTAGTTAGTTCCTCAGAGAACCCTTTCCTGACAGTCCCATCTGTGTCCAGTCCTGTGGCACTCTGTGTGTGTCTTTCAGTGCACTTGTTACAGCTGAACTACATAAAGGCACGTGTGTGTATGTAAGGTGTCATTAGATCGCGAGTTCCTTGAGGGCAGGGACCATGGCTGTATCTATTGCTGTGTTCACAGTGCCTGGCCCAGAACCTGCTATGTGACTCAGTAGAAACCTAACGTGGTATGCTTTGCCAAGTGGGGTCCTTCCTGTTTTCTAAGAGTGCGTGAGACGAGTCCACAGCTAAAAAGGTGTTTAAAATCCCCACTTTTCTGTGAACAGAGAACTGCAGCTCTGTGACAAGCGTTTTTCTGTGAAACTTTTTCGAGAGGTGCCATTCGACAGAAGCAGCTCTCAGATGGCCCTGATCGCTCACACCCATCCCTGTAAAAACGAGCGGTAGAGAACCCTGTTCAGAGAGCAGAGTTGCCCTTGGAGCTCATCTTTTGTCTGAAAGTTGGTGAGCCGCCAGCTGTGCCATAAAGAGCTCCCCACACCCAGACTCTGCAAAGCTAAGAGAAGGGGTGGTGGGAGGAGGAGGAAAGGAGAGATGCAAACCGAGCGGGACAAGGATGTGACTTTCTTGGACTCCATGATCAGTGCATGTGAGTCTTGTGGCTCGGAAGACTTCTCTGGTGATCCAGTGGTTAAGAATCTGCCTTTCCGTGCAAGGGATGTGGGTTTCAGTCCCTTGTCAGGAAACCAGGATCCCACATCTGTGGGCACTGACCCTGAGCACCATAACTAGAGAAGCCAAGCCTTCGTGCTGCAACTAGAGAAGGCCCTCACACTGCTGCGAAAATCCAGGGCAACCAAAACAAGAAGGCAGCTTGGGACTGAAGCTTCTGGCTAGTGCCCTGCAGGAGAACCGCCCCCACATCCTGTGCGTGGATCCCGGGAGTGAGCCAGGCTGTGGATGGTATCCCAAAGGGTAAGCCTCTGGCCAGTCAGAAAACCCACCCCCAGCAAGGTGTAGTGGTCCATGTGGGAACCCTTCCTGAAACTTCTGAGCCCCATTTGATGCAGAGCTTATTGGAAAGATGTCATTTGAGCAGAGCCTGCTCTCAGGTTCACTATCAGGAGTCATGCAAGGAACCAAGAAAGGAAGCTCAAGGAGAAGAGGTGAGGTAGGGGGATGAGGGAGAGACCACCTGACTCCTCCACCCCACTCCCTGAAGCTTTAGGCCTCCCCTTAGCTGGAGAAAGTACAGAGCTTTGTACTAAATATGGAATTAAAATAATCGAAATGCTTGGTGGCTCAAATTGGTAAGAGGTTAATTTGAGGCCCTTACTACTCGCAAGGAAAGGGAAGGTTTTCAGAGCACAAAAGTGGAAGATACTAGACAATAAAAGTTTCATGTTCACTGATTTGAAAATCAAAACAGTTAAAATTTATTAAAAGGATGAAAGGGCTGTAAAGTGCCCCTTTAGATAGAAGTTTGCATGTTGATATTTCTTTCCCTAATGAGCCCCCTCACTGCCACTTCTACCATGTTGAAAGAGTTGGAAATATTAGTTCAGTCTTAACACTTCCAACAGCCTGTTGGCGCCCACTACTGTCTCCTCTCTCTTCTCCAAAAAGCAGAATCCAGGAAGGACATTTCCGGGTAACCCACCTCCTAGCACATTTGCCTGAAGGTGCCGTGCATGAGGGTAGATGGAAGTTCACTCAGTGTTACCAGTATGTTAAGTAATTACCCAGTGGTATGAGTCCACATCTTTGACTGTCTTTGTGCCTGATAGATTGACCAAGAATATCTCCGCAGAACCAGCTGGCTTAAAAAACAAAAACTTGCAGATGCACCTGCCTTTAATCATACTCATCCTACCTGGAGACCAAGTCGTAGACTGACAGAGGCCTACTTCCTAGTCGTTAGCCCAGTCAGGGTACTGTCGAGGACAGGAACCCAGGAGCTCGTGTGCTCTACCATTTTTCAAACACCTTGGGTTTGAAATCGGTTAAATGTGTGTTGACCAGCATTTAAAAAATAAAACGAGAGACGTCCCCAGTTCAGTGGTTAATACTTTGCCTTCCAGTACAGCAGATACAAGTTTGGTCCCTGGTCGGAGAGCTAAGGTCCCACATGCCTCGAGGCCAAAAACACATAACAAGCAATGCTGTAACAAATTCAATAAAGACTTTTAAAATAATCTTCAAAAAAATTTTTAAATCAATAAATAGAAAACAAAATAGAAAGTAACAGTGCATAGCTTGTGATAAAGTAATATTACTTCATGAAACCTTGCAGTTGCCTGCTTCAGTGTATGTGAGTGTGGAGGGGTGTTGTTCCATTGCTAAGTCGTGTCTGACTCTCTGTGACCCCATGGACAGTAGCCCACCAGGCTCCTCTGTCCATGGAATTTCCAGGCAAGAATATTGGAGTGAGTTGCTATTTCCTTCTCTATGAGATCTTCTTGGACTGGGGATTGAGCCTGAGTCTTCTGCCTTGGCAGGCAGATTCTTTACCACTGAGCCACCTGGGAAGCCCTTATGAGTGTGTACTGGGACCCTAATTTTTTTTTTTTTCTACCTGGGTTTCAGTTCAGTTCATAAGTTGTTGGTCAAGATGTGAGATTCTAGATAATCTCACTATGTATTGCAGATTTTAGAAACTAAAGCCCAGAATGGTGAAGACACTTGTCCAGGGTCAGTAGAAAAAGAGGAGGAACTCAAATGTGCATCTCAGTCTCTTGATTAATGTTTTCCCTTCTCATCAGCCTAGAGAGAATAGCGAAAGTAATAGCTAATATTCAGTGAGCAATTACTATGTGCCAACCACTGTGTTAAATACATCATCTTATTTCATAGGGAAAAGGGGTTGGTTGGTACTGTGTTTTGTTTCAAGTAAATGTTCATTGTTGAACAGGAACTAGACCAGATACAGAAATTGTGAGTTAACATTTTGACAGAGTAACTTTAGGTCTGATGACTCTAGTAATAAAAGCATTGGCTTGCATTTTATGTCTTTAGTAAACAGTTTTCTAGCAATTCATTTTCATTATATTTTATTAAAGTATTGGTCCATGATGGATTAGAAATAAGGTCAAACATGGTTCTCCACCATGGATAGCTTGAGAAGCATTGACTTAGACCCAGCCAAACCAACAACCTTTGTCCCTTGAGGCATCTGTAGTCATTTTGAAGTGCCAGGTGGTCATAGTTACCTCTGGAAGGGGGCAGATTGCTGGACACAAGCCCCCTAACAGCAGAGAGGGGGTATTACTGTGCTTTACAGTTAACAAAGTGCTTTGATTCTAGAAACAGCTGCCCTTGTCTTGGGGTGACGAGCAGAAAAGGCCCTGATGTCAATTAATACCCCAAAGCTTTCATTTATTTCAGAACTTGAGGAAGTGGGACTGATGGGGATGCTTCCCCCCTCTGGGGAAGCAGAGGGAACTCATTCCTTGTAAAGCTGCCCCATGAGAAAAAGTTCAGCCCAGAGCAAATTAAATTCTCATTTCCCAAGACTCTCCATCAGAGTGGTAACAGCAGAAGGACGGTGCTGCAGAGGTCTCTGGGAAAAGAGGGCCGATTAAAGGGAGTTTGTGGATCCCTCGACTTGCAGGCTCTGTGGAGGGAGCACACTTCATAAATCCTGCTGGACTGCTTTTTGGCTACATCCTCAGATTTGTACGAAGAACTGTTTTGAGTGAATCAGTGTGTCTTTGTTTGCATCTTCTGAAATCCTGAAGACTGCAGCCAAGGAGTTAGCAAGGCTGAGCCCTGTACTGAGCATTTAATCAGTTGAACGCTTCCTTATGTTTCCTTGGTTTGTTCTCATAACAAGTGACCTTCGTCCAACTCCTCGCAACACACGATTGTGGAATGTTCCCTCCTGAGGAAAAAGCTTTGTTTTTTTTTCATTGTGAACACACTGAAAATCTCTGAAAATTCAAATGAGTTTGGACAGTGGTAATAATGTAAGCTAACTGTACCTGCTGTGTGCCCAGTATTCTACATATGTATTATATTTTGCATATGTATTCAGTTAGTGTTTACATGCTAACTGTTCCAACAGCCCTGGTCAAATGGAGGGGGGTGGTGGGCAGGGGAACTAAGGCTTAGAAAAATGTGGTCACTGACCTAAGTTAACTTGTTCAAGCCTCAGCTTCTGTATCCTTGTATTTCCTGCAGATTCGTGTCAGCATCCTTGTATAAGTGAAGCAGTGCTAGAACCCCAAAGTCGTCATATTTTCATTGATTCCTTTCTTCTACCTGTAAACACTGTTGGGACCTTTTGGTTTTGATTTTGAATACACATTACCTATTCAATAATTCAGGAGTGGAATAATGCATATGTAATTGTAAGTCCTGAGAATTCAGAAGCCCCCATGGTAATAAGAAGCTAACACTGATCAAAGACTTTCTACATCACCTGTCCATGCAGTAATTTTTACCCTCATTCTCTTACTTAATCCTTTAACAGAAACCACCTCCTTCTCCCTATCCCTATTCTGCTTTCTTTTGTTTTTTAAACTTTAAAATAGAAATGTTTTTAAGAATCTCTATTTTACATTGGTGCATAGTTTTTTTAAATAACATTTTTGTGGGCTGCAAGGTTTGCAGGATCTTAAACCCCAACCAGAGATCAAACCCAGGCCCCAGTGGGAGCATGGAGTCCTAACCACTAGACCACCAGGGAATTCCTGGTTTATTTTCATGTAGTGCTTTTACGTAGTCTGTTCACCAGCATACTTCAACTTCCTTAACTGTATTTATTGCTACTTCTCCCCCACTAGAATGCAATTTCCATGAGGGCGGTGTGTCTCTTGAGCTCAATGATAGAAGTCCGCAGCAAGTAGAACCAGGCCTGGTATATACTATATAATAGTATATAGTGCTCAAATATTTGTTTCATGAACAACCCTTATAGGTAAATATCACTGTCGTCACAAACTGGGGTTTATGATATGAAATGATGTGCTTAAATTGGAAGCAGTTATTCCTTTTTACTTCAAAATCAGTTTTTAAATGTTAGTGGTAGTAGCTTCCTATCTCTGCTACACTGATGGAATGAAAATTGTAACACACAAAAGAGGGGGATGGATTGGCTCCCAGTACCCTCCTTAGAGCAGATAAGTGATGTGTTTTTGTTAAATAGATACATTAGGCTTTGCATCTGCAATAGTAACTATAGCTGCTATTAAAGTAAATAAAGACATCCTTTTCTACTACCCTACTGTGCTCCCAAGTTTTATAACAGAGTGGAAGACAAGCTTTGTCCTTTGATGAATGATTTGCTAACACAAGATACTGCTGTTGAAGCAGTTGTGGGCTTCTCATGAGATAGAATTTCAGAGTTGGGAAGGGCCTGGAAGATGTCCTAGCCAGCCTCCCTAGCTCTCCCCTCCAAGAAACCAGATTGTGTCCTCAGGTCCTCCTTCACAGGACAACCTGTTCCATTGATGGAGAGATGTATTGTCATTGGATGGCTGCACTGTCAGCGAATTCTTTGTACTGACCTGAAATGAACCTCCAGGTAACTTCTCCCCATTGGTCTGCATTCTGCTTTCCAGGAATGACAGTATAAATGAAATCATCATTTCGCACATCAGCCATCCATTCAGATAGCAGTTATTTGTACTCCTCCTTAGGTTCTCTTGTCCCAGTCCCTCAGGCCTTTCTCAGAGCATCCTTCTCGCCATTTCCCCTCTGCACTTGCTCCCTTTGGCTTGCCCAGCTGAATCATGTCCTCCAGTGCTCCAGGTGTGTGTAGGATTGGGATGACGTCTGGTGTTTTTTGGCTGCTGCGTCACCCAGTTGACTCATTCACACCCCTGAAGTCTTTGAATATGAACTATTGTTGAACTCAAGTGGGAAGAAAGTATTGCACAGATGGGACTAAGAATTTATTGGTGATTATGAAAAGTAATTGTGATGTCTGTGGACACTCTCTCCACCATTTCTCTGATACTTCTGCTGCACCTAAGACAGTTATAATAAGAACAACTATTCATTGCATTTGACTGTACGTAAGACACTGTTCTGGGTTTCCCTAGTGGCTCAGTGGTAGAGAATCCGCCTGCCATCAAGAAGACTCAGGTTCTATCCCTGGGTTGGGAAGATCCCATGGAGAAGGAAATGACAGCCCGCTCTAATATGCTTACCTGGAAAATCCCACAGACGGAGAAGCCTCGTGAGTTATATAGTCCATGGGGTTGCAAAAGACCAGACACGACTTAATCACTAAACAGCAACAACAAGAAGACCTGGTGGTAGTGACTTTACAGATACTTCCCATTTAACTTTCAAAACAACCATGGTCATAGGTATTATGAAACTCTGTGTTGTGCTTGACAGAGATTAGGGGAGATTAACATCTTTAGGCTCACATAGCTTGTGATCACATTAGCTCCATTAATTAGCAGAGCATGAATAGGAATCTGTTTGTCTGAACCAAATCCCAAACTTGATAAGATGCATTTCCAGGAGCTACAAAGAGAGTAGGCTTAGCTAGCCAAGGTTGCTAGTTTCTTTCTCTCTGAAAAACATGCGCAGGAAGGTATTTTAAAGGGCTTGTGATATCTTCTTCCTGTCTTTTGAAGAAGGAAAAGATCTAAATTATGTGTTCCTACTCTCCGCCAGCTGTTCCAGATCTGTTTGTTTCTTTCAGTCCATGTCCTTAGGACGGCTCTGTGAGGACAGCACTGTTGTCATTACTATTTGTAAAAAATATATATTTTAAATTCAGCTGCATCGTGTCTTTGTTGCAGCACGCAGTTGTGGCCTGCTCGGGCTTAGTTGCTCTGACACGTGGGATCTTAGGTTCCTCAAAAGAGATTGAATCCGCACCCTTGCATTGCAAAGCAGTTCTTAACCATTGGACCACCAAGGAAGAGCTTGTTGTTACCATTTGACTGGGGAGGAAATAGACTCAGGGTAAAGCGTGGTTATTCATACAGCTCCCTGAGCTCAGAGCCGACATTCTTTCTGCCACATTCTGCCACTTCTCAGAGAAGATTTTCAAGTGGACCCTAACTGCCTCCCTCCCAGAGGGTCTCTCACTACACTGCCAGCCCCTCTGATGAGCTCCCCTTCCCTGTCTAGCATTTCGAGACTTACTGACTTACCAAATTGCTTAAGTGGGAATTGAGGAAGAAAACCTTACAAATTAGATGAGCTTTCACTCACTATTAAAGATTGAAGCCTAAGTCATCAGCCAAGACATAGGCTGATCCTGTCTTTGGGCCAAAGATCAGTCCTAGCAGCAAAGTGAGGAGCCGGCTGAAGTTATTCGAGCTCAGCTTAGATGTGGCCTGTCACACTTCCCCCTCCAATGGTGTTACCCCATACGGAAATCCATAGTTAGTGCAGCTGCTGCTGTCAAGACCTGATCACTCAGTGATCCTCGCTTCAGGCCCATGGACCCAGCAGCCTTCGGGTTGAATTAATTTACTTGCCAAATCATAGGTCCAGAAATTTAGGGGCCACTAGTAAGAATCTTGCCAGATTACATGACTGATCTTTGCCTTTGCAGAGAATCCAAGTGTTCATAAAATGCTTTTTACTTACATTATTCCGTTTGTTCTTCCCACCAACCTGGTAACAAATGCTAGGTAGGGGCTCACTGTTCTGTTTTACAAATAGGAATCAGAAATTCAGAGAATCAGAGCCTGGCTCAGAGCCTCGCAGTCCCTCGGCAGAGGCGGACCACTGTCTGATCAAGCTGCAGGCCTTGCCCTCGCACTCCGTTGCTCCTTCTCTTTGCACTACTCTCTCACTCGGTCTTGTCCATCTCTGCCCTTGCCATTGACCCATTAACTGCGAACAGTCACCGGCTCAGACCAAGCTTCACTAGACCAAGCAGGGCCTGCTCTTTCGCAGGCTTCCCTTCCCAAGCTGTCCTGGGTGACTTCCCGCAGAACAGATGCGGTGCTTTACAGGTGATCGTCAGTCTTTGCTGTCACTTGGAAATTCAGTTGAGTCTGCAGCCCTAGGCTTTTCTGTGGGTTGGCTCAGTGAAGATCATCTGACCTGAAGCTCACTCTGCCCTTGACCAGTGGGTAGAGAGTGGTCTCCACATCACCACCCAGCTCGAAGTCAAAGCCTGCTGACCACCCACCCATACCCTGTCCTATCTCTCACCTAGCTTCCCTTCTAAAATGTTGTCATTTTGGATACTTTCTGTGATTAGATTTGTATTATACGTAACTTTTTGGAATTGGCTTGTTTCTACACAGTATAATCCCCTGGAGGTTCATCCAAATCATGATACAGATTTTTGTTTTTATTTATCACCCAAAGTCCATACATTAAGAATTTTTCAAACTTAAGTTTAATTAATTTTTTGAAAATTCACTTAGATTGTGTGTGTGTGTTTAATTAAAATCTGTAGCTGAAGTTACAGTGTGTACCACTTCCTAGCTAGGAGACCTTGTGGATGGCTTGATCTTTCTGAGGCTCCTTGTCTTCACTTTTAGAGTGAATATAATAATTACAGCTTTATTTTAGTTTGACTTTTTAAAGTTTCAAAGAGGAGGGCCATCCATATTCCCCTCATTAATGTAGGCTAATTATAAAAATGCTAGACAGCCTCTTCTTTGGCCACAGGGTGACTCAGTCCTTCCACGATGGGGATAAAGGTGTGGAAGGACCACCTTTTCTGTGTGACTCCCTGTCATTCATGTTACCCAGAAGATCTAAATGGCTGGTTGGCCATTCCATATGAAGAACCTGAAATGGGCCCACACCAAACCCCTCAAGGCCCTCTTGTGGACATCCTAGGGAAATCTGTCAATGTCTCTGTGTGCCATCCATCAGAAACAAACAAAGATGCCTTGTGAGGTGACGCCCACGTCACTGGAGGCATTCAGGGTGAGGCCAATGACTGCATTCTCAGGTATGGGACTCAGCAGTGGGTACAGCTGATCCCTAATTTAGTCCTTTGTAGATGACGGGCAAATGTCCCTGTTTAGTCATCTGCTCAGAAGGGACTCTAGATTTGAAAGGTCCTTAAGGCTTAAGACTTCCCTGGTGGCTCAGACGGTAAAGTGTCTGTCTATAATGCGAGAGACCTGGGTTCGATCCCTGGGTTGGGAAGATTCCCTGGAGAAGGAAATGGGAACCCACTCTAGTACTCTTGCCTTGAAAATCCCATGGACGGAGGAGCTTGGTGCAGTCTACTATCCATGGGTTGCAAAGAGTCGGGCACGATGGAGCGACTTCACTTTAAGGCTTAATGGGCCCCCATCGGGGACAGGGTTTCACAGGGTTTATAAGGAACAAAATTCAATGGCCAAACACAACTCTGGCCAACTGTGAAGCCCGATACAAATACTAGCAATTTCACAAAGTCTCTTGATTTTACATGAATTCAGTTTCATCTAAGTAGCATTTTGGCTCTGTGCCACTAGAAAGGAAATTTCCCTGTATGTTATTTTTTTAAAAACTTAGAGACCCTGGTTTGCCATGACTGTGCAGGTTAAACAGGAAAATGAAAACACAACACTTGTTTGTGTTTCTGAAAGGGGACAGCAGAGTTCAGTATAGAGCTGGAAACAAAGCCAGCTGCTTCCTGTGACTTGTCTGTGCCCAGGAACTGCAGCCTCCCATGATAATTCAGTTTCTTATTATAACAGTTACAAAGTGGCCATCATGTAAGAACAAAGGTCAGCCCAGGCACATCCAAGGTCCTGGGCTTTGATACAGTATCTAGTTAACTAACCTAAATCCTTGAAAGCCTACAGTTCTTGCTCTTTTGACTCCACATTTGAGATGCAGAGGGGAGCTAAACTACATCTCTGTATATCTGACATTTTTTTTTCCCCATTTCAACTTTCAAAATAAGACCTTTGCTTAGATCAGGCAGAGCCTGAGGAAATGAGAGCATCAGCCACCCTGGGATGAGCCCATCCCACTTGAAGACTGTAAGAAGCTTGTTCCACTGGGAAGAGGTCCTCCTCATCTTGGCAGTGAGTAATTCCTGCTGGCCGCCACTGACCCCAGGCTGAAGCGAGGCCTTCAGGAGCACAGAGGGAGATCTGTGTGCTCCTGTGCCTCTCAGTTTCTGGACAACCCAGCCCTCCCTGGAATCACTGGGCACTGACATGATGCCTGAGACCAGATTGAAGTGAAGTGAAGTGAAGTCGCTCAGTCGTGTCCGACTCTTTGCGACCCCATGGACTGTAGCCTACCAGGCTCCTCCCTCCATGAAATTCTCCAGGCAAGAGTACTGGAGTGAGTTGCCATTTCCTTCTCCAGGGGATCTTCCCGACCCAGGGATCGAACCTGGGTCTTAAGCATTCCAGGCAGATGCTTTAACCTCTGAGCCACCAGGGAAGCCCAGATTACACATCCTCATTTTTCATGATGAATCCTGCCTACTGTTTTTTCATTTTGTGAATCTTGATAAGAACAGGAGTCGTAAGATACATCTTTGCATATCCCTCCCCACGCCAGACCCCAAGTCCTGAGTGCCCCTTCACCCCATGCTTCTTTTTTATCCCTGTAATTGCCACATTTTGTTTCATGATTTTCCAGTCAGCTTCACTAAAATGAGCACCTTTCAGGCAGAAACAATATCTTCTTTTCTTGGTCTCCCCTGCCCTGAGCAAAAATGCCTTGTCTGTATTAGGTGCTTGGTAAATGTTCATTGACTGAAGCAGGTTGCCTAGGAGGGTGGACAGGACCCATGGGAAGGGGAAGGCCTTGGAGTCCAGTGTACAGGAGGAACTAGGCAGGGGTGTGTGTGTGTTGGGAGTCTGTGGTAGACGTACTGATGGACCCTCAGAAATATCCATGTCTGAATTTCTGGAAACTGACTATGTTATGTTACATGGCAAAGGAGAATTAAAAATTGCAGATGGGGTTAAGGTTACTCTCCTGCTGACTTAAAAGTCAGGAGATTATTGTGGATCATCCAGGTGAGCAGTGTAACCACAGGGTTCTTATAAGAGGGAGGCAGAACAGTCACAGAGCAGAAGACAGGACAACGGGAGCAGAGACTGGAGTAACGTGGCCACAAGATGCGAGAAGCGAGGAAGGATTCTCCCCTTGAGCCCCCAGAATGAACGCATCTCTGCCAGCACCTTCATCTTAGCCCTGGAAGACCCTGAAGACTTCTGACCTCCAGAACTGTAGGATAACTGACCATCTTATGAAAAAATAAAATCTACTATCCATGGGTTGCAAAGAGTCGGGCACGATGGAGCGACTTCACTTTAAGGCTTAATGGGCCCCCATCGGGGACAGGGTTTCACAGGGTTTATAAGGAACAAAATTCAATGGCCAAACACAACTCTGGCCAACTGTGAAGCCCGATACAAATACTAGCAATTTCACAAAGTCTCTTGATTTTACATGAATTCAGTTTCATCTAAGTAGCATTTTGGCTCTGTGCCACTAGAAAGGAAATTTCCCTGTATGTTATTTTTTTAAAAACTTAGAGACCCTGGTTTGCCATGACTGTGCAGGTTAAACAGGAAAATGAAAACACAACACTTGTTTGTGTTTCTGAAAGGGGACAGCAGAGTTCAGTATAGAGCTGGAAACAAAGCCAGCTGCTTCCTGTGACTTGTCTGTGCCCAGGAACTGCAGCCTCCCATGATAATTCAGTTTCTTATTATAACAGTTACAAAGTGGCCATCATGTAAGAACAAAGGTCAGCCCAGGCACATCCAAGGTCCTGGGCTTTGATACAGTATCTAGTTAACTAACCTAAATCCTTGAAAGCCTACAAGTTCTTGCTCTTTTGACTCCACATTTGAGATGCAGAGGGGAGCTAAACTACATCTCTGTATATCTGACATTTTTTTTTCCCCATTTCAACTTTCAAAATAAGACCTTTGCTTAGATCAGGCAGAGCCTGAGGAAATGAGAGCATCAGCCACCCTGGGATGAGCCCATCCCACTTGAAGACTGTAAGAAGCTTGTTCCACTGGGAAGAGGTCCTCCTCATCTTGGCAGTGAGTAATTCCTGCTGGCCGCCACTGACCCCAGGCTGAAGCGAGGCCTTCAGGAGCACAGAGGGAGATCTGTGTGCTCCTGTGCCTCTCAGTTTCTGGACAACCCAGCCCTCCCTGGAATCACTGGGCACTGACATGATGCCTGAGACCAGATTGAAGTGAAGTGAAGTGAAGTCGCTCAGTCGTGTCCGACTCTTTGCGACCCCATGGACTGTAGCCTACCAGGCTCCTCCCTCCATGAAATTCTCCAGGCAAGAGTACTGGAGTGAGTTGCCATTTCCTTCTCCAGGGGATCTTCCCGACCCAGGGATCGAACCTGGGTCTTAAGCATTCCAGGCAGATGCTTTAACCTCTGAGCCACCAGGGAAGCCCAGATTACACATCCTCATTTTTCATGATGAATCCTGCCTACTGTTTTTTCATTTTGTGAATCTTGATAAGAACAGGAGTCGTAAGATACATCTTTGCATATCCCTCCCCACGCCAGACCCCAAGTCCTGAGTGCCCCTTCACCCCATGCTTCTTTTTTATCCCTGTAATTGCCACATTTTGTTTCATGATTTTCCAGTCAGCTTCACTAAAATGAGCACCTTTCAGGCAGAAACAATATCTTCTTTTCTTGGTCTCCCCTGCCCTGAGCAAAAATGCCTTGTCTGTATTAGGTCTTGGTAAATGTTCATTGACTGAAGCAGGTTGCCTAGGAGGGTGGACAGGACCCATGGGAAGGGGAAGGCCTTGGAGTCCAGTGTACAGGAGGAACTAGGCAGGGGTGTGTGTGTGTTGGGAGTCTGTGGTAGACGTACTGATGGACCCTCAGAAATATCCATGTCTGAATTTCTGGAAACTGACTATGTTATGTTACATGGCAAAGGAGAATTAAAAATTGCAGATGGGGTTAAGGTTACTCTCCTGCTGACTTAAAAGTCAGGAGATTATTGTGGATCATCCAGGTGAGCAGTGTAACCACAGGGTTCTTATAAGAGGGAGGCAGAACAGTCACAGAGCAGAAGACAGGACAACGGGAGCAGAGACTGGAGTAACGTGGCCACAAGATGCGAGAAGCGAGGAAGGATTCTCCCCTTGAGCCCCCAGAATGAACGCATCTCTGCCAGCACCTTCATCTTAGCCCTGGAAGACCCTGAAGACTTCTGACCTCCAGAACTGTAGGATAACTGACCATCTTATGAAAAAATAAAAATAACCAGAACGAAGTTTTTTGGCCAGTTCAATCTATTTGTATTGTTTTAAGCCCACTGAATTTGTGATAATTTGTTACAGCAGCAGTTGGAAACTAATATAGAGGCTAAGCTTAGTGGAAAGAGCCTAATGAAAGCCATGAACTTGGGAAAGGAAATGGCCATGTGGGAATAGCTTGGCGAGCATCCAGAGACGTTCCCAGCTGAGTCACCGTAGATCAAAATACGATCAGAATTAGTTACTAGCTCCATGTGTGCTGCCTCCAGCCTCCCAAGTAATGAATGTCTCCAATAACTTGGGAGGTGCCCTAGTAGAGTTGCTAAAAAAGGGTCGGCCAGACCTGGGTTTGCGTTCTCTGCCTCCTATAACTGTATGGTCTTCGGCAAGGTATGTCTCCTCTCTAAGCCACAGTTTTCTTATCTGCAAACTAGGGATAAATCTCTCTCTTAACTAGAAAATAGGTGTGAGGATTACATGGTACATGTAATGCCTTAACGTAATGCCGGTCACATAGTAAACAGTAACTGCTGTTACTGCAAATAGACATTCGATCTTGTTTATAACAACCATCTTTGAGGCATCCCTATATTCCTCACTGACTAAGTCATGTGGTCGGCCTTCCCTGGTGGCTCAGATGGTAAAGAATCTGCCTGCAGTGCGGGAGACCTGAGTTCAACCCCTGCATTGGGACGATCCCCTGGAGAAGAGAATGGCAGCCCACTCCTGTATTCTTGCCTGGAGAACTCCATGGACACAGAAGCCTGGTGGGTCACAGTGGTCTACAGTCCATGGGGTCCCCAAGAGTCAGGCACAGCTGAGCGACTTTCACTTTCAGAGTCTACGGTGTGTTCTGGGGACAAAAGCCTGAGAAGAACCACCAGGATGGCTGAAAGACCCCAAATCGAGTTCTCTTAAAAGAATGCCCAGACTTCTCTGCTGGTCCAGTGGTTAAAAACCCACCTGCTAATGCAGGGAACATGGGTTCAGTCCCTGGTCTGGGAAGACTGCAGCTACTGCAGGGCAACCAGGCCCGTGTGCCATAACTACTGAACCTGCGTGCCTAGAGCCTGCGCTCAGCAATGGGAGAAGCCCCTGCAGCGAGGAGCCCACCCGCTGCAGCTACAAAAAGCCCTCGCACAGCAGTGAAGACCCAGCACAGCCAGAAATAAATAAACAGAATTGAAAACAGATGGCTAAATGGACGGAGAGGTTTCACATGAAGCCCTTTGAAACACTTTCAGGACTGCTTACACAAGTGGACTCCCTTCCTCAGAAGATCATTAGGAATTTCAAGATGACAAGCAAAGAACATTGAAGGAGCATGGGGCCCTGCTCCACAGCCCACACACCCATGATATGACCTTGAGTATAACCGTATAAAAGTAATATCGTGTAAAAGTGATGGCCTCACTCTGGGAGCTGCAAGAAAGTGGACGCATTCAAGGCTTTGGAAGATGATGACAGTGGGGATCACAATCGGAAAGAATAAAACAGCACATGGGAACACGAGGGGAGGAAACATCAGAATAGGGCAGAAGTCAGAGTATCAGGAAGAGGAAGGCTGTTGTCCCAGATCTGAGACCATCTCTTGTGGCCCAGCTCCGCTTTCTGGTACTCCAGGAGGGTCCCGGGCCATCCCACCGACTCACAAGGCTCTGAACAGAGTATCAAGCAGGTTGATGCTCTTGCCTGCACAGAGCAGTCCTGAAGGTTTTCCAGCAGCATGGTAGCTCCCTGGAATCTGACAGGCCACAGTAACTTTTTCAAAGGAATTAGTCCTGTCTGGAGGATGATGCAGATGAAAATGGTGGCAAGTGAATTACTTTGTTATGCAAGGGTTTGGCATCCTGTTGCTGGCAGAATCTCATCCTGGCTTTGCTAGGGGAATAGTTCACGGTTGTGGAGGAGCTCTGTGGGCACTTGCAGTCTCTGTGTGGTTTCAGAAAGACATTATTTCAATGTAGAATAAGACTGCAAGTGACCGAGCAACCACAGCCCCAAACTGGACATCTGTGCGTTTAAAATGGGTGGGAATTCACCAGCCAGTCCTTCCCTCTGCTCACTAAGGGGACATCCCTGAGCCTCACGCTCCAACACTTCTGCACTCATTCCTACCCTCCAGCATTGCTGACTTTTATAAAGTAGAAAAATGGAAAATGTGACTTTGTAATAGATACGCTTTGTCTTTTAATGGGGTTCTGTGGACGGGAGTTCAGCCTTTCGTATTTCTCTCTGCCGCCTAGATGCCTTTGGGCATTCTGTTGTGTTCTTCTCATGCTGTGACATTGTGACCACGTGTTCGAGCCAGAACTGCCACCTGAGGCTTGTCAGTGTTGTGAACGTCTGGGCATCCAGGGAATGCTTTCTCTTGGAGAGTCCTGGGATAGCTCTAAGTGCTCTCTTCTAGCTCTGCTGTGAAATTACTGGGACATCTTGTTAATTTATTTCCCCTCTCCCCCCAAGCCCACTGTTCTAAAATGTGTTTCTGATTTTGTCTAGTTTCTTCTTCTGCCCGCCCTCCCTCCTTCCCTCCGTGGTGCTCTGGTTCCTTCTGAGCCACAGCTGTACTTGGCACTCCATC
Organism: Madoqua kirkii; assembly: GCA_006408675.1. NCBI lineage: Eukaryota > Metazoa > Chordata > Mammalia > Artiodactyla > Bovidae > Madoqua > Madoqua kirkii. The sequence goes on along the minus strand of SJYC01032897.1, from coordinate 24,385 downwards.
CAGGGGGCTGCACCAGTTTCACTGAGGCAGTTTGGAAGGGATGCTAAACTGGAGCAGAATCTAGTTCGATTTGGGAGTTAGATTATAATGCATGTTCCAAGGGTGGGAACTGGAGCTGAAGACAGTGACTATAATTATTTTCCCAGATGCAGGGCCTGTGTGTCCAGACTATTTCTGTGGGTTCTTGCATGCCCCTCTTTGGGGAAGGGAAATGGGTTGTTGCTGGCCTTAACATTTAGTATGGTAAATTCTGTGATCCTGAAAGTGGGACATCTGAAGAGAAGGTGGCCTTGATGAATGGCTTCATGTGTGTGGCTGTGCCTGACTGTAGTGGTTGGTAAACCTTTCGGTCCCCATCACCTGTTAAACCCAGAATTTAAATACCAGGATGATCCAGGATGCCCAGACAGAAACCTCTTAAAGGTTAATGCAGACATGCTTTTAAAATGACCTTTCGTCAGAGCACCTAGAATTCAAATAAGTAATGATTCAGAGTCCTATAGCAACCTCCAAGTAGCTTTTATCTGATTCTTGAGAGTGAGGATTGCAGTTCTTGAGTTCAGTTTTTCTTTAAACCACATCCCTGAAGGCTGGGAGGATCCCCTGCCTCCTGGTCTCAGAGAAAGATATGAGAGTGACAGGCATTTCCTTATTGTGTGTAGAATATCACTTTCTTTTTACTTTCCAACTTCTGAATGCTCTCTAATTATCACTGTTTGTGGAGGGCTCAGACAAATACAAGAGTAACTTTGGCTAAAATAGGAAACACAGTCCTCTTCCTGAGGTTTATTTAGATCTCAGGGAGGTCTTCACTTTTATATAAACTCAGATTTACCATGGACATTCCGAAGAGAGCAGAGATTTGTGTGCATGGATGGGTGCACATGTGTATAATGTGTTCATGAGTGAGGGTCTTATCAGACCAAGTGTTTAGGTACATTGTCCTTTCTTTTTCTTTTTTTTTTTTTTTGCCTCATTTGTTTAAGCTTTTTAAATATCTTTTAAAAAATTGAAGTATAGTTGATTTATTGTGTTAATTTCTGCTGTACAGCAAAGCGATTCATATATATATATGTCTGTCTACTCAGTCGTGTCCAACTCTTTTGTGACTTCATAGACTGTAGCCCGCCAGACTCCTCTGTCCAAGGAGTTTTGCCAGGCAGGATTACTGGAGTGGGTTGTCATTTCCTCCTCTAGAGGATCTTCCCTACCCAGGGACTGAATCTGCATCTCCTGCATTGGCAGGCAGATTCTTTACCACTGAGCCACCTGGGAAGCCCTCATCTTGTATATCATGGTTTGCATCTTCTACCCCAATCCATCTCTCCCCCAAGGTTTTTGAATCTCTTATGTTTTCTAGGGCTGCTCCTATTTCCTCTTTCTCTTTGTCATTGAAATATTTAAAAGTTAACTTTTTCTGTCAAAAGCATACTGACTCTATGTTGGCTGGAACAAAGGGTTATATCTCTGTTAGGCAGAATCTTACATGCAGTCTTCACAGAGATACTCCGCCTAGGAGATTTAAATGGGGAGTTGAAGTCAATACGTTCAAATGACCTATTTTTTTCAGACTAGCTTGAAAGGTTTTTTCCCATTTATTTTAACTCCATGGGCCTCTGATATGATGAGATATGACACGGCTTTGGGTATATCATCACATGTTCTAGAAATCAAGGGAAGAAGGTCACTGGGGAACTGGAAGTAGGTCTCTACTTGGGCTGTGTTCCCCTGACCCTTTTGCTGGGTTTTTCCATTTGTAGTTGGCCCTCACTTTCCCCAGGGCTCTTTTCTCTCCAGTTTTCTGTTCATGTGTGTGTGTGCTTTTTCTCCTGGGACAACATTTTTCTACCTGGCGAGAAACTAGTATGGTCCACAGCGCTCCAAGGTGAAATCCAAGTATTTGCCAGTGAAAGGAGAGGGAGCAGGGTCTGCGGGGAGAGCTGATTGTACTTTTCGAGGAACTGTCTACTGCAGCAGTAGTAGACATGCCAGAGGGTAAAAAAGAAGCGACAGATTTGACCCCAATAGAGACAGCTCGAACTAAGGGGAAGAAACTGCAGGCATAACATAAAGGAGAACTTTGTAATAAGCCAGCCAAAGAGCGGAGAAACTTTGGCACCTCTGTCCCCAGAAGTGTTCAGGCAGAAGGTAACAACCGCTGAGCTGGAGAGCAGACGACTCCTCATCACTACAGGTGCTCAGATTCTGGGGAAATGATTTGTGCTAAATGCCTAAAATTATTTCTACTTCTGATACCTGGTGTGTGATAGTTGCTCAGTCATGTCCTACTCTTAGAGACCCCGTGGACTAAGGCCTGCCAGGCTCCTCTGTCCATGGAATTCTCCAGGCAAGAATACTGGAGTAGGTAGCCATTTCCTTTTCCAGGGGAACTTCTGACCCAGGGATAGAACCTGGGTCTCCTGCACTGCAGGCAGATTCTTTACCGTTTGAGCCAATAGTGAAGCCATCACATTTTTAAATAATGTATTTATTTTTTTGTTATCGGTTGTGCTGTATGTTCATTGCTGCCCACAGGCTTTGTCTGGTTGTGGCGCCTGGACTTCTCATTGTGGTGGCTCCTCTTGTTGTGAAGCACAGGCCCGAGGCACCTGTGCCTCGGTCGTTGCAGCTCAAGGGCTCTGGAGCACAGGCTCAATAGCTGCGGCCCAAAGGCTTAGCTGTTCTGTGGCATGTTGCCCTATGGCATGTGGACTCTCCCAGACCAGGGGTCGAGCCTGTGTCCCCTGCATTGGCTGGTGGATTTTTATTCACTCTATCATCAGGGAAGTCTTCTACCAAATATTTTAAGAAAGTAGATTTTTAAGAGCCCTCAAGCTTTTCTCAAAAATTTAATGCAATTTTTGACCAATATGGAACACACATACACACTCACACACACATACCATTCTTTCCTGCATTCACAGCTTGCCACAGATTTTGTTGTTGTTATTCAGTCGCTAAGGTTGTATCTGACTCTTTGCGACCCCATGGACTGCAGCATGCCAGGCTTCCCTGTCTTCACTATCTCGGAGTTTGCTCAGGTTCATGTCCATTGAGTTGGTGATGCTATCTAACCATCTCATCCTCACATATTTTCCCTATTGTGATTATTCTGCTTAGATGTAGTTGTTTGGTTTATGCATTTTCATGATTATATAGTATTTCACTGAATGGACATAACTTACTATTTCCTAGTTATTTCATGGCTTTGTTTTTTGCACTGTTTAGTTATTATAAAGAACTATGCTATAGATTTTTTTCATATACAGCTTCTCTTCCCTCTTGAAATACTCTATTAGAATAATTAGAGCTCATTAAATTGCAGATTATACAGCTCATTGAACAGCCTAAGTAAAAGAGGTTTGTTGATTAGCATACAGAGCAATCACAAAGATACGAAGCACAAGACTCACATAGGAGCTGGAAAGGGGTGTCCAGCATACCCCATCTCCCCTCCCTGGGCTCTTGTTTTCTTTCTTTTTGCCTATTCCTGGTTTCCTGTTCCCTTATAACTGGTTCATGTGAGCCTTTGACATGCCTTGGAGCCAGAGACCTCAGGTTTTTATCAAATGAGTCCAGAGCCAACCACTATCTGATCAGAATTTCAGTATCTCTTATGTCAGATTCCCAAGCAAGAGTCTGCTAAGCCATGGGCCTCAGACTTTGTGACCCGAGCTTGCCTCTGATTGGTGGAGGAGAAAGGCTTGGTAGTGGTGGCAGGGTTCTGGAGTCTGTCCAGATTCAAATAGAGGTCTTCCACTTACTAGCCATGTAGATGTGTGTTAGTTTCTTAGCTTTTCTGTGTCTCTCTTTGCTTCTCTGTAAAATGTAGATAGCTCTGCCACTTACTGCATGATGTTATTGTGAGGATGAAGTAAAATAATCCTTGTCAAGGATTTACGAAAGGTCCTAAGTCCTCAATATGTTAGCTCTTAGTTGTTTTTTAAAAAATTTGTTTTGTGGAAAAATATACATCACATAAAATTTACCATTTTACATTTTAACTGTACCAAATTCAGTGGCATTAAGTACATACACATTTTTTTTTAAGAACTAAGAGGAATCCAGATTGGAAAAGAAGTAATAGAACTCTATTTGCAGCTGACATGATACTATATGTGAAAAACTTTAAAGATACTATCAGAAAATTACTAGAGCTAATCAATTAATTTAGTAAAGTTGTAGGATACAAAATCAATGCACAGATATCCCTTGCATTCCTATACACTAATAATGAAAAATAAGAAATAGAAATTAAAGAAACAATCTCATTCACCACTGTAGCAAAAAGAATAAAATACCTAGAATAAACCTACAAGGAGACAAAAGTACATACACATATTTTTGGCAGTGCCACTTGGCTGTGGGATCTTAATTCCCCAACCAGAGATCAAACTGGGATCCAGGCAGTGAAAGCATGGAGTCTAATCACTGGACCACCAGGGAATTCCTGAGTTCATACACATGTTTGTATGTACATACCCATTACCATTATCCATCCCTAGAACTTTTTCATCATTCTAAACTGTAGCTCTTGTTTTAAAATTATCATTGTTACATTTATTTCGTAGATGACTGCTTGGGTCCACCCTTTGAAAGGGTAAGACCGGGGTGCTCCATGAATATAAGGACATAGTGAAAAGATACTCTTAAGCATTTACTGAAAATATCACATTTTTATTGATAGAACTCTTTAAGCCTTACAGGTCACTTTTACATGATGATTTTATGCAGTCCTCCCAAGGAAGGGCTTCTTGAAGTAGGAAGGGGTTATAATCCTTATTTTACAGGAGACACAACTGAGGTTCAGGAAATCTATATTGCTCAACTTCTCCAACCTTCTTACTTGTTGAGTCAGGACTCAGTGTCAAGTCTTTCCACTCCAAGTTCATGGCTTTTCCATGACATCTCAGAGATGTGATTACTCAGCCAAGCTTTATACCCATTTGTTTGTAGTTCTTTACATACTCTGTTTCAGCTTATGAGAAAGAAGAGACGAATTTTGAATTGGAACTTGTGGGTGGGTTTCATCTGGGAAGTACTGGCCTACAAGAAGTCTGTCAGCTAGTTTAGTTTACATCTTAACATATAGGAAAAACAGTAATAATTTAACTTTATCTTGTATAATGTGATTCTGTGAAAGCCAAAGAGTGGAAGGACTGGTTAATGAATCTCTTAACTTTTACTTTGAGAAAGTCCTGAAATATTTGATGGAAACAAATGGCACTCCTAAGTGGACTTTTCAAAATGCAATAGTGAAAAAGGCACCATTAGAAGCAAAATGGGTTAGTGTCGGCTGGTATCTTACTGTTTGTACAGAGAAACATATTTTGTCTGATTGGCTTGATTAAATATTTTAGTGAAAAATGCCTTTGCCAAATACCAAAGTCTTATAAAAAGTCTTCGTTTTAAGCAAAAACCACAGGAAGAAAGCTTGTGTGGACTCAAGCTACCCCATAGCACCTTTCTAACAACTAGATTGATGTTTGCTATTAGGCAGTTTTTCCATTAAATTAATGGCCACTTTTTGGGCTAGATACTTACCTTCCATTTGGCACGCAGGCTCATTTCCTTGTTACTTGTTCTAAAAGAAAATCACTCAGGAGAACTGAACACCTTAGTGTGATGAGCTTTTCTTGTGTCTGTTCTAATCACTTTTTTTCTATGAAACTTATGGATTCTCCTGTGCCCTTTCATAGCAAGTCACATATCTTTTCTTTGGCTTTCAACCTGATATCCCACCCCATCTGTGCTATCCTGATCTTACCCTATCAGTGCTGCTCTGCTTTCCTTAATGCAACAGTGCCAGGTATACTGATTTCCTTGTAACTCTCTTTAGTCACGCCCTTCCTTGACTTGTGTGGAGTAACTTTCCCCTTTATCCATCCTGAACATGTCAGTCCCTTCGCTGCCACCAAAATCCAACTTATTCTCTAAGGTTTTCTCGACAGTTTCAACCTATATATATTTCATTCTACTGTGAGTTTGTATAGCTTATAAATTACTACCATCTTTTATTGAGCACCTATTAAGTGACAGTCCCTTTATCTCTACTCCGCATTACAACTACACAAGGTAGTTATTGTCATTCTAATTTTATAAAAGAGGAAACCAAGATTCAGAGAGATTAGATAATTTCCCCAGAGTCACACATCCTAAAGTGCTCAGCTGAGGCTGGAACTGCAGGGATGACAGGCAGATTCTAAAGCTCTCACTCTTAGCACCTATGCTGTGTCTTAATACCATGCTGCTTCATGTGTTTTCCAAGTGTTTTATGTGTGCTAGTTTTCTCTCCTTAACTGCCTCTTAAAATCAGGGGTTATATAATTTAAAACTTGTATCCAACTGCTAGTTGCAGAGATTCAGAGTAATGATGGCTTCAATAAGATATGTTGATTTTTCTCTTATTGGAAGGAGTTCAGAGAAGGTCAGCTGGGACTTATGACGTGGAGCCTAAGGCAGCTTCGTGGTCCTAGCTTCTTTTAGCTCTTCCCTGGGGCTTCCTTGGCTCAGACGGTAAAGAATCAGCCTGCAATGCAGGAGACTGGAGTTTGATCCCTTGGTCAGGAAGATCCCCTGGAGAAGAGAATGGTTACCCACTCTAGTATTCTTGCCTGGAGAATTCCATGGACAGAGAAGCCTGGTGGGCTGCAGCCCCATAGGCACAAAGTGTCAAACATGACTGACTGATTAACACTTTCACTTTCTGTCATCCCCAGGGTGTGAGCCTTGTCCTTTTGTTTATAAAATGGCATCTGAAGGTCCACCCATCATATCTGTGTTCCAGGCAAGGTGGAGGAAAAGATGAAGGGAAAACAGAAAACAAACAACTTCTGTTTATATCTCATTGGGCACCACATATGCAAGGAATCCTGGGAAATATTTTATAGCTGAGTACATTGATTCACCAAATAATGAAGGTGTAGTCTGTTTTTGAGAAAGAAATGAATGTTGAACAGGCAACTAGTGGTCTCTGCAGAGACCCATGTCCCCATCTTCTTTCATTTTTATGTAAAACTCAACATTCAGAAAATGAAGATCATGGCATCCAGTCCCCATCACTTCATGGCAAATAGATGGGGAAACAGTGGAAATAGTGTCAGACTTTATTTTGGGGGGCTCCAAAATTACTGCAGATGGTGATTGCAGCCATGAAATTAAAAAACACTTACTCCTTGGAAGAAAAGTTATGACCAACCTAGATAGCATATTCAAAAGCAGAGACATTACTTTGCTGACTAAGGTCCATCTAGTCAAGGCTATGGTTTTTCCTGTTGATGTATGGATGTGAGAGCTGGACTGTGAAGAAGGCTGAGTGCCGAAGAATTGATGCTTTTGAACTGTGGTGCTGGAGAATACTCTTGAGAGTCCCTTGGACTGCAAGGAGATCCAACCAGTCCATTCTGAAGGAGATCAGCGCTGGGATTTCTTTGTAAGGAATGATGCTAAAGCTGAAACTTCAGTACTTTGGCCACCTCATGCAAAGAGTTGACTCATTGGAAAAGACTCTGATGCTGGGAGGGATTGGAGACAGGAGGAGAAGGGGACGACAGAGGATGAGATGGCTGGATTGCATCACTGACTCAATGAACATGAGTCTGAGTGAACTCTGGGAGTTGGTGATGGACAGGGAGGTCTGGAGTGCTGTGATTCACGGAGTTGCAAAGAGTCGGACACGACTGAGCGAATGAACTGAACTGAATTGAACACCAAATGGTGCTAAATAACCACTGGTAGACAGTTTAATGCAGAGAAATAGTGAGTGGAAAAATATGATTTAGAAACTGATAAATGAAGAAACTGAAGAGACAATAGCCACATGCGATTTCTAATTTATAAATATTTTTAGAAAAGCAAAATACCCACTGTCTTCTCCCTAAAAAACCCTGCTGTTATTCAGGCATCCTGTACGGAATGCTTAAAAAATTAACATCAAGATTAAGAAAATGAGGCCAAGTCATTTCAAATTATTTTGAGTAGATTCATGGTTGTTTCTTTCAGTCTTTATTCTTTGCATACATTTTATTTCCATTTACAAAATTGGAATCATAAAATGTTCTGTTTTGCAAAAGGACTCATTGCAAACCATCACTTGTAACAAAGTGACCAGAACTCAGGCATATCTTATGAGCACTTAGAGGAGAAGGGTAGATTATATTTCCAAAAGAAATTAGTGCTATGCATTTCCGCAACTGTCTTTAGAGACTTGTAAAATAATTCGAATGCTTTAAAGAAAAAAATCAATGGTAATTACCTGAAGTGTTTCACTAGCCCCCTGATTAACATCCAGAGAGAGTCTTGGTTTGAGAGTAAAAGCACATTTTGTAACTTAAAATTCTGATATGTATTTTCAAATTTAGAAGTTTGAATGAATGATACATGAACACCTGTAAGCCCTATACACAGCATTACCAGTTGTTTATAATTTGACCCATTTGTTTTATCATTCTCTCTCTCTTCCCCACCCCTCCCCCTCTCTTTTTCCTATAGTATGTAGGTATGATTTTTTTCCAGAAACTTTGGGGGTAAATTAGAGATATCATATGTTAAGAGACCCCTAAATATTTCAGAATATTTTCTGAAAAAGTGATTTATATAAACACAACAAAATGATCAGAACGAGAAGTCACCATTGATACAACACTGTTATATAATGTATGATCCAATAGGCACATTTTGTTAATTGTCTCAATAACATCCTTCCCGTGTGCATGCTCAGTCACTTGCATGCTCAGTCACTTCAGTTGTGTCCAGCCCTATGGACTGTAGCCTACCAGGCTTCTCTGTCCATGGGGATTCTCCAGGCAGCATACTGGAGTGGGTTGTCATGCCCTCCTTCAGGGGATCTTTCCGACGCAGGGACTGATTCTGCATCTGTTATGTCCCCTTCATTGGCAGGTGGGTTCTTTACTGCTAGCACCCCCTGGGAAGCCTTTAACATCCTTTATAGCTCTTCTATTTTCCCAGGCCAGCATCCATCCTTAGACAGCATATTGCGTTTGGTTATGATGTCTCTTTAACCTGGAATGTCCACCGGTCCTTCTGTTTGCTTTGTGTTTGCTTATCTCTGGCTGTGCCGGTCTTCACTGCTACAGGCAGGCTTTCTCTAGCTCTGGCAAGCGGGAGGCGCCCTGCGGTTGGGGTGCGTGAGCTTCCCGTTGCGGTGGCTTCTCTTGTGGAGCATGGGCTGCAGGGAGTTCCAGCTTCAGGAGCTATGGTGCGGGGCTCTGGAGCACAGAGTTGCGGTACGCGGGTTTAGTTGCTCTGCGGCACGTGGAATCTGCCCAGACCAGGAGTCAAACCCGTGACCCCTGCACTGGCAGCTGGATTCTTAACCACTGGACACCAGGGAAGCCCCTTCCATTTTCACTGCTTGCTATTTTACCGTGAGGACAGGCTTCTCTCCCAAAAGAGATTTTCTGATGCTGTGTGGCTATATATGTCTTTCTTTTCCCTTCCAGTCTAATTGAGTTATAATTTATATATAGCACTATGAACATTTAAGGTATACAGCATGATGATCTGACTTACGTACATCATGAAATGATACCACAATAAGTTTAGTGAACATCCATTATATCATATAGATACAGCTTTAAAAAATAGAAAAATAAATGTTTTCCTTGTGGTGAGAAATCTTAGGATTTACTCTAACAGCTTTCATTTATAATGTACAGCCGTGTTAATTATACTTAACATGTTGTAATTACATCCTTAGTACTTATTTGTCTTCTAACTGGAAGTTTGTATTTTTTAACTACTTTCATCCCCATCCTCCCCATCCCCATCTCTGGTAACCACAAATCTGATCTCTTTTTCTATGAGTTTTGGTCTGTTTCTTTTTGAAGTATAATCATCCTAAAACACTTAATTCCTGGTATGCAACATAGTGATTCAATATTTCTATACATTTCAAACTCATCACTAGGATAAGTCTAGTTTTCATTCGTCACCATACAAAGATATTACATAATTATTGACTTCATTCCCCATGCTGAACATTTCATATCTGTGACTCACTGATTTTTAACTGCAAGTTTGCACTTCTAGTCTCCCTCACCTATTTCTCCCTTCCCCTCAGCCCTCTGGCTACCACTTGTTTGTTCTCTGTATATATGAGTCTGTTTTTGTTATATTACGTTTGTTCATTTGTTTTTTAGATTCTGCGTGCAAGTGAAATCTACAGTGTTTGCCTTTCTCTGTCTGACTTCTTTCACTTAACATAACACCCTCTAGGTCTATCCATGTTGCAAGATTGCATTCCTGTCTATCATTAAGTAATATTCCATTACACATATATGCCACGTCTTTATCCATTCATCTGTTGATGGTCACTTAGGTTGTTTCCAGATCTTAGCTATTGAAAATAATGCTGTAATGAACATAGGGGTGCAGATATCTTTTCAAATTAGTGTTTTCATTTTCTTCACATAAATACCAAGGAGTGGAATTACTGGACCCTATGGTGGTTCTGGAGACTGTATGTTTCTGAGACTTGTCTTAGCCTGTTTGGGCTGTTATACCCAGATGTCATAGACGGGGTGGCTTAAACAACAAAAATTTATTTCTCACAGTTCTGAAGGCTAACAAGTCCAAGATCATGGTGGCAGCCAGTTCAGTTACTGATGCAAGGTCGTTTTGTGGCTTCAGTCATCCACCTTGCCGCTGTATCCTCATGCAGTGGAGACGGTGCACTGACATCTCTCACTCTTTTTGTAAGAGCATTAATCCCACCATGGAGTCTCCACCCTCACGATGGTGGTGGTTTAGTCACTAAGTCGTGTTCGGCTCTTGAGACTCCATGGACTGTAGCCTGCCAGGCTCCTCTGTCCATGGGATTCTCCAGGCAAGATTACTGGAGTGGGTTGCTGTTTCCTTCTCCAGGGCACCCTCATGATTTCATTTAAAGTAAGTACCTTCCAAAGGCCCCAGCTCCTAATACCATCACATTGGAGGGTTAGGGCTTGGTAAATAAATTTAAGGGGGACACAAATGTTCAGTCCATAATAGGCTTCATAAAAAAAAAAAATCCCCATTCTAAAAAGATAGTGTCTTGCTTAGGAAGCATCACTATCAACAAAGCAAGTGGAGGTGATGGAATTCCAGTTGAGCTATTTCAAATCCTGAAAGATGATGCTGTGAAAGTGCTGCACTCAATATGTCAGCAAATTTGGAAAACTCAGCAGTGGCCACAGGACTGGAAAAGGTCAGTTTTCATTCCAATCCCAAAGAAAGGCAATGCCAAAGAATGCTCTCAAACTACTGCAGAGTTGCACTCATCTCACACACTAGTAAAGTAATGCTCAAAATTCTCCAAGCCAGGCTTCAATAATATGTGAACCATGAACTTCCAGATGTTCAAGCTGGTTTTAGAAAAGGCAGAGGAACAAGAGATCAAATTGCCAACATCTGCTGGATCATCAAAAAAGCAAGAGAGTTCCAGAAAAACATCTATTTCTGCTTTATTGACCATGCCAAAGCCTTTGACTGTGTGGATTACAAGAAACTGTGGAAAATTCTGAAAGAGATGGGAATACCAGACTACCTGACCTGACTCTTGAAAAACCTATATGTAGGTCAGGAAGCAACAATTAGAACTGGACATGGAACAACAGACTGGTTCCAAATAGGAAAAGGAGTATGTCAAGGCTGTATATTGTCACCCTGCTTATTGAACTTCTATGCAGAGTACCTCATGAGAAACGCTGGGCTGGAGGAAGCACAAGCTGGAATCAAGATTGCTGGGAGAAATATCAATAACTTCAGATATGCAGATGATACCACCCTTGTGGCAGAAAGTGAAGAACTAAAGAACCTCTTGGTGAAATTGAAAGAGGAGATTTAAAAAGTTGGCTTAAAGCTCAACATTCAGAAAACTAAAATCATGGCACCTGGTCCCATCATTTCATGGGAAATAGATGGGGGAACAGTGTCAGACTTTTATTTTGGGGGGGCTCTAAAATCACTGCAGATGGTGATTGCAGCCATGAAATTAAAAGATGCTTACTCCTTGGAAGGAAAGTTATGACCAACCTAGATAGCACATTAAAGAGCAGAGATATTATTTTGTCAGCAAAGGTCCATCTAGTCAAGGCTATGGTTTTTCCAGTGGTCATGTATGGATATGAGAGTTGGATTATAAAGAAAGCTCAGCACCAAAAAATTGATGCTTTTGAAGTGTGGTGTTGGAGAAGACTCTTGAGAGTCCCTTGGACTGCAAGGAGATCCAACCAGTCCATCCTAAAGGAGATCAGTCCTGGGTCTTCATTATGAGGACTGATGTTGAAGCTGAAACTCCATTACTTTGGCCATCTGATGCGAAGAGCTGACTCATTGGAAAAGACCCTGATGCTGGGAAAGATTGAGGACAGGAGGAGAAGGGGACAATAGAGGATGAGAATGGTTGTATGGCATCACCAACTAGATGGACATGAGTTTGGATGGACTCCGGGAATTGGCGATGGACAGGGAGGCCTGGCATGCTGTGGTTCATGGGGTCGCAAAGAGTCGTACACGACTGAGTGACTGAACTGAACTGAGTGTCTCTCTTGGGCTAGGTAACTATGATAGTGAAAGTTAAGGCCCATGCCTAGCAAAAATGATTCCTTACTCTGTTCTCTATAATATAACCCTTTAATTTTATTCTTATTTCTACTGTCAAATGCTTTGGGAATCTGGTCACTCTCCTCTTGTTTAGCACTAAAGACTATTTCTCATTTGTTGCTATTAGACAAATCTGGATTTAAATTACATACTTCCGATTGTGTGTGTGACATGAAATACTTTCTTTGGACTTCAGTCTGTTTGCCTGTAAAATAGGCATGACTTAGGCCTATTTCAAAAGTGCTGTTGGGAGTGGGAGGAATAAATATGGTAATGTATGTAAAGGTATGTAGCACGGTGCCTGATATAGAAAAGCAGTACCTGTCTTTAAAATTCCAACTTTAAGTGACCCAGTTCTGCAAGTTTCTTCACTTTCAGGAGGTTAGATGCTTGACTTACACAGAGAAGTTAAACGAGCTTCTTCAGTACAAAGTTTCCATCAAAAAGAGAAAGGTTTAGAAGTATCTACCGAGTTTTAGATCATTCATGTGGTTCTGTCCGTTTTTCCCTATCTTCCTCTTTCTTTCCTTTCCTTTGTCACATGCTGAATGACATTCGCTATGTGCAATCTCCATTGTAGGCACTGGAGATGGAGCAGCAAATACAGTTTCCTGAGCTGACATCAATTATTTTTAATCAAAGAAGACAGAGGGTAAATATACAAACAGACTTTTTTGATAGTGCATGATAAGTGCTGTGGGAAAAAAAAAAAAGCCAGGAAGGGAAATAAGGATTGTGAGGTGGGTTGCTATTCTATTAGATGGTCAGAGAAGAATTCACCAAAACGGGGACGTGGAGACGTGAAGGAGATGCCAGAGCTGGTCATTAGAGTGAGTGAGCAGAAGCATTCCAGGCAGAGGAAATCGTGCAAAGAGAAGAAATCTAAGGTAGAGGATGACTTACTGATGGTTCAGCCAAGGGAATCAGGAAGGAAGCTAAGGCAGTTCTGTGGAACACAGCAACACGCCACCTCCCTCCTCCAAGTGCGTATATAGGCCTGAGCAGGATGGCCAGCTGGAGGTGAGGGCTTGTGGCAGCTGTAAAGGCTACAGCTCAGACCTCTCTTCAAGGGCGTGCTGGGGCTTCCCTGGTGGTCTAGTGGTTTAAGACTCTGCACTGCCAATACAGCGGGCCCAGGTTCAATCCCTGGTCAGGGAGCTAGATCCTACAGGTCACAGCAAAGAGTTCCCCTGCCACAACTGAAGACTGCATTCCTCAACAAAAATTGAAGATCCTGTGTGCCACAAGTAAAACCTGGTGCAGCCAAATAAATAAATATATTTTTAAAAAGACATCTTTTTTAAAAAAAGGAAAAAGAAACATGCTTCAAGGAGCACAGAGAGCTGACAGCCTCCAGCTGTAGCACCTTCTACATCCACCCCAGCGTCCTGGGTGCAAGATATTTTCCCACTGACTTGTCAGCCAGCGACTGAGCCTGGTAAAGATGGGTGTGGCCATGGCGGTGCAGTATGGGACTCCTTGAAGGGCAGTCCTGGCGCCAGGGCTCCCTGTTAGGCTGCCTGTGACATTTCCAGAGCCACACCACAGTCTGAGGCTCTGCTTACTAACCTACCCTTCCTTCGCCTCCTTGTACCAGGATCAGCCCTGCATCATGGTTTAAAGTCTTTCTCTGCTCACTCCTCCCTCTCCTCCTCTTACCTTTCCCCAACATTACCCCCCAACAAGTTGCTTTTACTTCTGGGTTTTAAAAAGTGATTACAGGTTTTTCTATTAAATGACAGTTTTAATGATATAGAATTCTTTTATTTTTTATGGACCAATCATAATACAATGATATTAAGTGACTAATAGTTACATAATCACAATGGAAAAATATGTTTATCAGTTTCATAATCAATAGATAAAAAATAAAAGATAATTACAGTTGCAAGCCATAATGGAAACATGATTAACCTAACAATATGAACAATTGCATGCAATCTGGGGGGTTAAGTAGAGCGATGTGGTAAGTGCAAGTGCATACATGTACATTCTCATCGGCCTAGCCAGCCTGTGTCCTTGCTGGTGCATTTAATTCCTTTATATTTAAGGTGATTGTTGATATTTATGATCTGATTACTATTTTCTTAGGTATTTGGGGTTAATTTTGCATAGGTCTTCTTCTTCTCTTGTGTTTCCTGCCTGGAGAAGTTCTTTTAGCATTTATTGTAAAGCTGGTTTGATAGTGCTGAATTCTCTGAACTTTTGCTTGTCTGGAAAGCTTTTGATTTCCCTGTCAAATCTGAAGGGGAGTCTTGCTGGGTAGAGTAGTTTTGGTTGGAGGATCTTCCCTTTCATCACTTTAAATATATCATGCCATTCTCTTCTTAAATTCTTTTACTTCTTTTGTGTGTGTGTGAATTCAGTTTTATTTGGGCAAAAATAGAATTGCAACCCAGGAGACAGCACCTCAGGTTAACTGAGAGACTGCTCCAAAGAGACAGGGGAAGGTCAGTATATATGTGATTTTGGTGAGAGGGAATATGTGCAATCAAGCACAAAGTTTCCCAATAAATTGCTTTTACTTCTAACCCCATCTTTGTGTCGGTCTGCTTTCTAGAGAATCCAGACTTACAGAGGCAGAACAAAAATGCCCATGAGGAAATTTTGCAATAGCTCCACTCCCTGCATAAGTCAGGTGCAGCATCACAGAGATGAGGAAAGAGTACAGTCCATGGGGCTGTCAAGGGATAACCAAAGTTTCCAGGAAACTGCCATCAGCCCTGCCCAAAGCCATCTTAAATAGCATACAGTCCAAGTAAAACTGTCCACTCATTAAAATGCAAATGATTTCAAAAGCAATTCCTGTAGATACTCACTTCAGTCAGACTGCTGTCCCTAATCATGTCTTATATAGAAATTCTGGAGTTACCAACAGACAAGTTCCAAACTCTTAACCTAGTTGGGAGTAACGAGGCTCCTACTGCTCAGTTACCAAACTAGAATCCGAAGAGGCAGCATGCATTCAGAGAGGAGGAAGGAGGGACTCCTTTCTGTTGCTGGGAATCAAACCATGGGAGTCTGACGCTTCCTAGGCCTCCAGCTAAGAAGAACATCTCTGTCATCCACGCTAGGCTGTAGTCAGAGGCCACCGTTTGGATCTAGCTCACTGTACTCCAATGACATTCCAACCAGAAACCATTCTCAGAGTTGAGTGAATCATACTCTAATCACGGAGCTGAGTTTGCAGTTTAGGGCTCAATCAGGCAATGAATCCAAAGATTTTCTGGGAAATCTCTAAAATCCCTCAGGAAAGCAAACACTCGCTGGGAAAGAAGTGACTCTGGGCTGAGGTCACATGGAATGCAGGTAGAAAAGAGTAAATCCCCTTTATGTGCCAAGTACTGCCATGTCTTTGTATATCTGGAGCCATACTGTGATGTCAGAATCATACTTTAAGCTTAGAAAAATGTGATGTGGAAGGTTAAGTGGTTTTTCCAAGATCATAGTGCTTAGCAAATATCAAAGCTAGAATTTCAAACCAGGTCTTCCAACTCCAAACATTGTAATTTTTTCCCATGATTTTATTACTAACTGTTCTCTTGCCTTAAAAATATGGCTCTATTGAAATTAATAACAGGGGATTCCCTAGTGGCCCAGTAGTTAAGACACTGTGTTTCCATTGCAGGAGGTATAGGTTTGATCCCTGGTTGGAAACTAAGATCCTACAAGCCAAGCAGTGCGGCCAAGAAAAGAAAAAAGTTTATCTTGTAGACCCATCTCTTGGCTTAGTTGCTTTGATAAAATCATGTCCACTTTCAGTCAGACCATGACCACGGTGGGGAAGCCCTGTATGATATGTTGTTTGTTTTATTTGAATCTTTTGGCTATACCACCAGACATGTGTGATCTTATTCCCAGACCAGGGATTGAGCTTGCGCCCCTTGCCTTGGAAGCATGGAATCTTAACCACCAGACTACCAAGGAAGTCCCAGGAAGCACTGCAATGAGCATTTACTAGTTTGTGACATATCAACATTTATAAGAAGAGGAAAATGGATGCTGGTAGAGTATTCTGATTTGGTAAAGAGCATTCTAATTCCTCTCTGGTGAACTTCCGCTCCCTCACTGCAGTCCATGAGCTTTGTTGGACTCTAACTCTGGCTTCAAGAATGGAGCCTATGACTCCTCCTAAAACTGTGAGTGTACCTACTCCCCTGGCGCCTTCTGCTGATTCATTTGTAGTCAGGACCAACTAGTCTTTTGCCAGAGCTACTGGGAGAAAAGCACGCACTCATTCCCAGTTCACCTGAACCTGGGGAAAGTGACTGAAGCTGCTGGAGCTGCACGGCTGCTGTTATTGAAGAGCCTGTCCAAGGATGGTGCTCACATGGCACAAGGAGAGCCAGGAGACGAACAGGGAGAAAGGGGTTTTGTTGTCATTTTTCTCCCACTGGATCAGGCCATTCTTGAAGCCAAAACTGCCCCCAAGATCTGTCAGTTCTGTGATGCAACAACTTCTGTTTGTATTTAAGCTAGTATAGGCTGTATTCTCTGCTAGTTTCCATTGAAAGAGGTGTCCCTGATACAACAGACGTCCTCAGCTAAATTCAACCACTGTTAAAGTCAGTCAAGACTCATAACTCAATTAAAAATAGGCAAAAGATTGGAATAGATGTTATGGACTAAATATTTATATTCCCTTTAAATTCATATGTTGATACCTATTCCCCCAATGTAGTAGTATTAGGAGGTGGGGTCTTTGAGAGGTGATTTTAGGTTATTGCAGTCCTCTTGACTGGAATTAGTACCCTTGTAGAAGAAACCCCAGAGAGGTCCCTTGCCCTTTCTGCCACGTAAGAACATCTGAAAAGACTGCCTTCTCTGAACCAGGAAGTATGCTTTCATCAGACACCAAATCTGCCTGTACCCTGAACTTGATTCTCCCAATTTCCTTAATTATGAGAAATAAACTTCTGTTGTTTATGAACTACTCAGTCTATCGCGTTCTGTTATAACATTCTGAACTGATGAAGACAATAGATATTTCTCCAAAGCAAGTATAACAAATGACCAATAAGCTCTTGAAAAGATGCTCAGTATCATTCCAAAGCCACGGTGAGATATAACTTCACAACACCTAGGGTGGCTTCAATCAAAAATATAGACAGTAACAAATGTTGCCAAAAATATGGAGAAGTTGAAACTTGTATACATTGCCAGTGGGGACGTAAAATGATGCAGCTGCTTTGGAAAATACTCTGCAGTTTCTCAAATAATTTAACATTAAGTTACCATGTGACCAGCAATTTGACTTCTCCTTATATACCCAGAGAAATGAAAAAGGATATGTCTACAAAAAGCCTTGAATGAGAATGTTCATAACAATTGCACTCAGATAGCTTAAAAAAAAGGAAAACAGTTTAAATACCCATCAACGGGAAATGGATAATCACATTGTGATATAATCATACAAAGGAATCAGTTCAGTTCAATCACTTAGTTGTAGCCGACTCTTTGCTGCCCCATGGACTGCTGCATACCAGGCCTTCCTGTCCAACACCAATTCCTGGAGTCCACTCAAACTCACGTCCATTGAGTTGGTGATGTCATCCAACCATCCCATCCTCTGTTGTCCCCTTCTCCCACCTTCAATCTTTCCCAGCATCAGGGTCTTTTCAGATGTTCAGCTGTTCACATCAGGTGGCCAAACTATTGGAGTTTCAGCTTCAGCATCAGTCCTTCCAGAGTATTCAGGACTGATCTCCTTTACGATGGGCTGATTGGACCTCCTTACAGTCCAAGGGACTCTCAAGAGTCTTCTCCAACACCACAGTTCAAAAGCATCAATTCTTCGGTGCTCAGCTTTCTTTATTGTCCAACTCTCACATCCATACATGACTACCGGAAAAACCATAGCTTTGACTAGACGGATCTTTGTTGTCAAAGTAGTGTCTCTGCTTTGATGGTGTGGGGTGGGAGGTGGGAGGGGGCTTCTGCGTTGGGAGATCGTGTACACCTGTGGCTGATTCATGTCAACGTATGGCAAAACCAATACAGTATTGTAAAGTAGAATAAAGTATTAAAAAAATAAATTAAAAAAAACTATTCAGCAATAAAAGGAATGAGCTACTGATACATGCTAAAACATGAATGAATCTAGAAGTATACTGAATGAAAGCAACCAGACCTAAAATAATATAGTGTGTGGTATGATCCGTTTATATGAAACCCAAGAATAGGCAGAACTAACCTATAGTGACGGAAGTCAGAAAGTGAGAAGGAAAAGGTATTTATAGTAATTAGAAATGAACAAAAGGGTATGGAAACTTTAGGTGCTAGGCATGGGTGTGTACAATTGTAAAACTTATTATTGAACTGAACCTTAAGATCTGTGTACTTTGCTTAAAAAAAAAAGAATACTATTATTTAAAATGTTGGCTGCTTTTTCATTTCTTTTCTAAAAAATGTTTATTTATTTGGCTGTGCTATGCCTTAATTGCAGCATGTGGGATCTAGTTCCCTGACCAGAAATGAAACTCCAGCCCTCTGCATTGGGAAAGCAGAGTCTTAGCCGCAAGACTACCAGGGAAGTTCCTGCTTTTTCATTTTTGATGAAGGGAAAAAAAAAAAGCATCCATCAGACTTATGTGATCTGTTATTTGTGAAAAGTTCTCCTATCCAAAAACATCTTTCCCCACCAGCTTAAGAATGGGCAGCACCCCTCCATTTTTCCTTTGATATAAAGCACTGAAGTGATAGATTACATGTTATATTAAATTTCCTCCAGTGACTGTGTTAATGCAGGATTAATTTGCAAGGTTGTTCCTCCTCCTTCTTAGGGAGCCATCTCAACCCACTCCTGACTAAGGTGACCAAGTTACTCAGGGCCTCATCCCTCATCATAGACTGGAGAACATTTATAAACCATTACTTTCCAACTTCCACTCCTTTCTTAAAAAAATTTGTGACAGCATTCTTTATTTCACCAAACTTAGCTCAAGAGAGCAGGTGACTTCTATTTAAAAATTTAGAAATTAAAAAGATAATGAAAGCAATAAAATAGTGATTACCATCTTCAGATCACTCAGGTAAAGAGTCACCAACCCTTACAAAGTAAGTTTCTATTTTGAGTAACTCATTCTGACTTCTTTAATTCTTTCTTTTCCTCATCCCATCTCCCAGCCTTATTATGCCTTATCACTTACTATCTACTAATCAGTTTAATTAACTTCAGAAAGACGATGGAAATCCTAAACTGCAGAGTCACGTACCAACTTGCCCACCATGACTCCGGAAATCCCTGCAGGTTCACTGAAACAACTGTATTAATGGTGCTTCATGGTTTTATGGATCAGAACAACCTCTATTGCTTCACTAGTATGGACTTTCCATAACTTAAGAAAAAGAAAATGTGAATTCCTTTGGGGGAATGGAGAGGAGATATTACAAAAGAAGAATGGTATTACTTTCTAATACCAAGGAAATTTATTAGCAAACACATTAAAATGTGCTAGAGTAGTCATCAGACTGAATTGTTTTGGAAAAGGCCCTGCTTTGGAAAAACACAGGGCAAAAACATCTTCAGTGCTGGAGCTTGGCGCAATGAGACAGCAGGATGACAAATGTCTTGCTATTCCCTATGTGCCTGAATACTTAGAAACATCTGCTACTTTTGTTTCTCCCTCCCATGAGTCACCTTTATTACAGTCTAACATTATGTTACTGCTATTTTCCATGTCCACCTGTTACAGTGATAAGACACAGATGCACTCCTCCAGTGTGTGGGAAACAAATTAATCTTAAGTCAGGATGCTGAGCTTTTGAGCTTCAGCTCTTACACTGACCACACAGTCTTGGATAAGTATCTCAAGTTCGCTTGGCTTCAGTGTCTTCATATGAAAAATATAGAGTAGAGTGGACATGGCACCCATGAAATGGAAGCTGACTGGTCATTAGGGGTTCCTCAGGCCGTAGAGCCAATGCATAGAAAAGGGGTCCTTGTTAGCAGTAGTTGGCTTGCTGCCCCATGGTGGCATAGGCAAGACTCTGGTTAGAGCTCAGGGATGCAGTGCACTCCCGGGGATATAGCCAGACAAAACTATAATTCCAAACGATATCTGCATCCCCTGTGTTCAGAGCAGCACTATTCACAATAGCCAAGGCATGGAAACAACCTAAATGCCCACTGACAGATGAGTGGATAAGGAAGATGCGGTGCACATATACAATGGAGTACTACTCAGCCATGAAAAGAACAAAAGAATGCCATCTGCAGCACCCTGGATGGACCAGAGATTGCCATAGAGTGAAGTCAGACAGAGAAAGACAAATACCATATGATATCATTTTATATGTGGAATCTAAAATATGACACAAATGAACCTATCTGTGAAACAGAAATAGAATCATGGACATGGAGAAGAGACTGGTGGTTGCCAAGGAGGAGGAAGTTGGAAGAGGGATGGAGTGGGATGCTGGGATTAGCAGATTCAAGCTTTTATATATAGAACTGATACACAAGATCCTACTATATAGCACAGAGTTGACTCATTGAAAAGACCCTGATGCTGGGAGGGATTGGGGGCAGGAGGAGAAGGGGACGACCGAGGATGAGATGGCTGGATGGCATCACCGACTCGATGGACATGAGTTTGAGTGAACTCCGGGAGTTGGTGATGAACAGGGAGGCCTGGCGTGCTGCGATTCATGGGGTCGCAAAGAGTCAGACACAACTGACCAACTGAACTGAACTGAACTGATACAGCACAGAGAACTATTTTCAGTATCAGGTGATAAACCATAATGGAAAAGAATATTTATAAAAAATTAAAGTATATACATATATAACTGAATCACTTTGCTGTACAGCAGAAATTAACACAACATTGTAAGTCAATTGTACTTCAATTTTAAAAAGATTTTAAAAAAAGAACTCAGGGGTGCAATGGACAACCTCTTAGCATTCTTTGGCCCAGGGGCCAAGTCTGGTCACTGGCAAAGTACATTTGCCTAAAATGAAGACAAGAGTAACATGTCTCATATCCCATATATATCAATTTTAGGTTTTAAAGAAGCAGTCAAAAGCATCTTTATTTCTCCAGCCTTGCACAAGGAGAGGGCTCCAAACAAAACAAGCAGAAACATTCAGTCAAAGTGCTGATAGAAAATCACAAGGAAAGAAATAGGTGATAGAAGGTAGCCTTGAGTACCAGCTTGGGCCCTGTGACCTGCTGCAGAAAAGGGATTATATAAGCTATGTTTTATGTCACTTAGTCATGTTTCCCTTTCCCCCAGTCCCCATGCTTTAAAAGAAAAACAATGGAGGCAGCTGATGTTTTAGCTTCAGATGAACATGTGACCAGCTTCTCATACCTCCAGATCTACACTCTGCCCTTCTTCCTGCGGCATTCCCTGGATGCACGTGTGCCTAGCTGCCAAGTTGCACCCAACTCTTTTGCGATCCTGTGGACTGTAGGCCACAGTTCCTCTGTTGATGGGACTTTCTGGGCAGGAATGCTGGAGTAGCTTGCCATGCTCTCCTCCAGGGGGTCTTCCCCACCCAGGGATCAAACCCATGTCTCCTGTTTCCTGCATGGGCAGGTGGATTCTTTACCACTGAGCCACCCTGGAGGCCTGTTCCCTGGGAGGTTGATCTAAATGTACTGCATCTCTTCCTTCTGGTTTCTAGTCCTGTTCAACACAAGGGAGCTCTGAGAGAGGATCAGAGGAAGGGAGAAGTGTTAGGTCAGCATATTCACGCTCTTTCTGTAATCACTGGGCTGTGAACAGGCTGCATCCTTCCACTAGAGGTCCTAGCTTCCATCAAGCAGCTCTTTGCGCAGAGCTCTGTCTCCTGGTTCTCATACTGCCTTTCTCTCTCTGCCCCAAAAGCGTGTATGTGGTAATGGTACTACTAAGTTACTAATACCAGGGTATTTTATTAACATTTTTGGGTTCCTTAAGTCCTGCCCACATTTTTGTAGAGTCCCTTTGTTAAACTCTCCTCAAATTACCAACTTCGCACAAATATAAGTGATTTCTTTTTTCAGTGGGGCCCTGACTAATACAGACAGGCTTTCACGGGAACCACAGGGGTAATTGAAAGATCAAAAGAAGACCTTTGTTTGAAATATGTGTGAAATTTCTTTGAAGAATATGACTTTTAGAAATTTAAATGAAGCATACATAATACATCTAGAAAGATACATAAAATATATATAAATAAAGAGTAATTTACAAAATGAACACCTATATAACCAGTACTATGATCAGATATAGAACATCGCTGGCTGCCCAGAAGCACAAACTCCCCACCCCACCCTCCAGTTAAAATCACCTTTATTCTATGTTTTATGGCAATTGTTTCACTGCTTTTCTGTGTTTTACCAACTAATGTATATTTTATCAGCTATGCAAGCATCCTTTATTTTTAAAATTTTATTAAAGTGTAGTTGATTTACAGTTTGAAATATGTGTGAAATTTCTTTGAAGAATATGACTTTTAGAAATTTAAATGAAGCATACATAATACATCTAGAAAGATACATAAAATATATATAAATAAAGAGTAATTTACAAAATGAACACCTATATAACCAGTACTATGATCAGATATAGAACATCGCTGGCTGCCCAGAAGCACAAACTCCCCACCCCACCCTCCAGTTAAAATCACCTTTATTCTATGTTTTATGGCAATTGTTTCACTGCTTTTCTGTGTTTTACCAACTAATGTATATTTTATCAGCTATGCAAGCATCCTTTATTTTTAAAATTTTATTAAAGTGTAGTTGATTTACAATGTTGTGTTAAAGTTTCTGCTGTATAATTACCATATGTAAAATAGATGACCAGTGCAAGTTTGATTCATGAGGCAGGACACCCAACCTGGAGGGAAGGGGTGGGAAGGAAGTGGGAGGGGAATTGGGAGGGTTCAGGGTAGGGCAGGGGATGCTTGTATACCGGTAACCGATTCATGTTAATGTACAGCAAAAACCGTCATGACATTGTAATTATTCTCCAGTTAAAATAATTAATTTTAAAAAATTTCTGCTGAACAGCAAAGTGATTCAGTTATACGTATGTATTTTTTTCCATTATGGCTTGTCACAGGGTACTGAATATAGTTCCTGTGTGCTCTACAGCAGGACTTATACAAGGTACAGTTTATCCATCTTATGCATGCATGCTAAGTCACTTCAGTCATGTCTGACTCTGTGCGACCCCATGGGCAGCAGCCCACCAGGCTCCTCTGTCCACAGGATTCTCCAGGCAAGAATACTGAATCCTTTAAATCTGGTTTCATTTTGCCTGTTATAAAAACTTACACATGAGTCAAAATATAGACATTATCCTGTGCCTTGCTATTGTGCAGTGTTATGTTGGATTCATCCAAGTTGTTGGGTACAGCATCCGTGGCTTATGACTCTCACTTTCTCAGCTATCTCCTGTTCCATTGTAACTATATTTAACTGGTAATTTATCCCTTCTACTTTTGATAAATGTTCAAATTGTTTCCAGTTTCAGGCTATTCTGAATAATGCTACTAAGAAAATCTTGTGCCTGTAAGCACAATGTTACCTCTAGGGCACAATGCAAAAGTTTCTCAAGGGAAGTCCCTCCACCCCATGCAGCAGCAAAGACCTAGTACAGCCAAAAATAATAAATAATTTTTAAAAAGTTTCTCTAGGACAATGGTTCTTAAACTCTTGTTTCAAGACTCCTTTACAGTCTTAAATATTATTGAGGACCCCCATAGAGTTTTTGTTTATAAATTCCTATTAACATCTATTCACTTAGAAATTAAAACTCACAAACTAAATAATTATTACTATATAAA
>SJYC01032895.1:0-20505 GCA_006408675.1 Madoqua kirkii | reverse complement strand
TTTATATTGCTGGATATAGCAAACATTGCTTGCTGTTTTATTTCAGATTTTTAAATTCAGGTCCATAGATTAATCTATAATTATATTTTGTCATAGTGTCCATGATAACTTTTAGTAGCTTATTATGAGTTTAGGAGTTGCTTCCTTTTTTATTGTATGCTTATGCAATATTAGAATACCTTTCTTCTTAAAAGAAATTGATCTCATATTAAAGTTTTCTTTGTGGATTTTCTACAAATTATTCAATTTATTTAATGGTTATTGGAATTTTCAAGTTTTTTATATTATCATAGGCTTTGCTAGTATATTCCCCTAGGAAATTAGTCCATATAAACTACATTTAGTCATCCTCTTGATCGCTCCAGTGTCTGTAACATCTTGAGTAACTTGCCTCCCTTTTCACTCCTGACGGTAGTGTGTATGTGTGCTTCTTTCTCTCCCTTTCTCTCCCTCGCCAGACATTTGACACCCTTATTAGTGTTTTCAGAGAATCAACTATTGGCTTTATTGTTGCTCTCTACTATATACTTTTTCTATTTCATGTATTTTTGTTCTTATCTATAATATCTATTTTAATATGACTTTCTATTTTATTTTATTTTATTTTTTGAGGTAGATTTATTTTATTTTTTATTATTGTCAGCCTTTTAAATTTTCTAACATAACATATGGGCTCCCCTGGTGATTCAGATGGTAAAGCCTTAAATACAACATTTAACCTAGCTAACCTTCTGGCTGCAGTAATTACTTGATAGAGGGACTCTGCACTTCCAGTGCAGGGGGCAAGGGTTCGATCCCTGGTCCTCCTGGTCGGGAAGTTCTATGTGCCCCGAGGTACTTCCCTGGGGGCTCAGCAGTAAAGAATCTGCCTGCCAATGCAGGAGATGTTGGTTTGATTCCTGGGTTAGGAAGATCCCCTGGGGAAGGAAATGGCAACCCACTCCAGTATTCTTGCCTGGAATAAATCAACCCTCTAAGTACTTTTAAGCAGTATCTTACATGTTTTTGTTAGGTAGGGTTTCTTTTTTAGTCAGTCAGTTGAAAAAAAAAGTTTTAAATTTCCATTATGAGTAATTTTCCAAATATATGGGGATGTTCTGTTTTTTTTTTAATTGCCGTAGTTTGATTACATTATGATCAGAAAACCTCTTCTGTGTTACCTTAGTACCTTAAAGTTTATTAAGGCTTGCTTAAGTGATCTGATATGAGTCCATTTTTGAAACATTCTATGTGGACTTCAGAATATTTATTCTGCAGCTGTTGAATGTAATATATTTATAATCTCAATTAGGTCAACTTTATTAAGCATCATTGCTATCTCTTAGTGATTTTTTTGATCTTCTTATTCTCTTAACAGATGTATTTTTAAATTGCCCATATAATTGTGAATTTGTCTATTTCTCCTTATAGTTTTTATTTTCTCTTACATAGTTTGAGGCTATGTTATTAGGTGCATATAAATTTTATGTTTTCCTGGTGAATTGATAATGTATTATTAGGAAGCAACCAGGGAATTCCCTGATGGTCCTGTGGTTAGAACTCAGCTTTTTACTGCCAGGCCCAGGTTTGGTCCCTGGTTGGGGAACTAAGATCTTATATGCCCTGTGATATGGCCAAAAAAGAAAAAAAAAAAGAAGAAGCAATTATCTTTATCTTAGTAAACTTTTATTTTGGTAAAATATATATGAAAATTAATAAACAGGAACTGAAATGGTTTTTCTATGGGGACCCTCTCTTTGTAGCTAACCTTTTGGCTGCAGTAATTACTTGATAGAGGGCTTCCTTGGTGGACTCTGTGCTTCCAGTGCAGGGGGGCAAGGGTTCGATCCCTGGTCCCCCTGGTCAGGGAAGTTCTATATGCCCCAAGGTGCTTCCTTGGGGGCTCAGCAGCAAAGAATCCGCCTGCCAATGCAGGAGATGTGAGTTTGATTCCTGGGTTAGGAAGATCCCCTGGAGAAGGAAATGGCAACCCACTCCAGTATTCTTGCCTGGAAAATCCCATGGACAGGGAAGCCCGGCAGGCTGCAATCCATGGGGTCACAAAGAGTCAGACACAACTTAGTTACTAAACAACAAACAACATATATAAGCAAAATTTTCCATTTTAATCTTTTTTAAGTGTACAACTCAATGACATTAACTGGATTCATCATGTTGTACATCCATCACCGCTGTATAGTTCTAAAACATTTCCATCACCCCAAATAGAAGCTCTATAAACATAAAGCATAAGTTCCCCATGCTCCTCTCCTCCCAGCCCCTGATATAAACCTACTTTCTTTATCTGTGAATTTGCCCATTCTCGATAATTCATATAAGTGAAATCATATAATATTTGTCATTTTGTGTCTGGCTTATTTCACTTACCATATGTTTTCAAGGTTCATTGTGTTGTGGCGTATGTCAGAATTTCAATCCTTTTATGGCTGAATAATCTATTGTATGTTTATGTTTTAGCATTTATTTATCCATTCACTGGTTGAATACTTGAGTTTTGTTTTTCTCCCTTTTGGCTATCATGAATAATGCTGTAATGAATATAGTATATAAGTATCTGTTTTAGTATTTGCTTTCAGTTTTTTTGGATATATACCTAGGAGTAGAATTGCTGGGTTCTCAAGGCAAGAATACTGAAGTGGTTTGTCATTCCCTTCTCCAGTGGACCACATTCTGTCAGACCTCTCCACCATGACCTGCCCATCTTGGGTTACCCCACAGGCATGGCTTAGCTTCATTGAGTTAGACAAGGCTGTGGTCCTCGTGTGATTAGATTGACTAGTTTTCTGTGAGTATGCTTTCAGTGTGTCTGCCCTCTGATGCCCTCTTGCAACACCTACCATCTTACTTGACTCTTGAGAGTCCCTTGAGCTGCAAAGAGATCCAACCAGTCCATTCTGAAGGAGATGACTCTGGGATTTCTTTGGAAGGAATGATGCTAAAGCTGAAGCTCCAGTACTTTGGCCACCTCATGAGAAGAGTTGACTCACTGGAAAAGACTCTGATGCTGGGAAGGATTGGGGGCAGGAGGATAGGTTATATAATTTTTATATATATATATATATATATATATATATACATACATAATCTTAGAAAAAAATTTTTTGGTGTATAGTTGCTTTAAAATGTTGTGTTAGTTTCTACTGTATAGCAAAATGAATCAGCTATACATGTACATATATCCCCTCTTTTTTTGGATTTCCTTCCCATTTTGGTCATCAGAGTATTGAGTTCCCTGTGCATCATCTATCAAGTCAAAAGTTAGTCAATAATGCTATTTTTATGTTTGATACTACAAAGGCTTTAAATACTGATTTCATTTACTCTCTTTCTAACTTGCATGCTTTTATTTCTGTGTATTTAACTTATTTTTTTGATCTGATAACAGTGTTGTGTAATGTTCAATAATGAATTGTTTAGATTTATTTTTTATTTATTCATTGACCAATTTCTTTGCTCTTCATTTTCTCTTTCGTCTCAGAGCTTTCCCCTGAGATCATATTCTTTCTCCCAGAATTATGTCCTTCAGAATTCTCTTTTTCAAGGGCCTGGATAGTAGGAAACTCTCTGTGCTTCTGTTTGTTTGTTTAGTGTCTATATTGTGCACTCAGTATTGAGAGATATTTTCACTAGGGATAGAACAATAGGTGAACAGTTATTTTCTTTCACTTCATGAAGAATATCATTGTACTGCCATCCTGTCTGCACTGCTGTGTCAGTCAGTTGTCAGTCTAACTGTTGTTCCTTTGACAATGATCTCCAACCACATCCTAACCCAGTATCTTTTTTTTTTTTTGGTGTTTACTAGTTTTATGATGAATCTAGTGTGAAGTTCAATGGCAACCCACTCAAGTACTCTTGCCTGGAAAATCCCATGAACGGAGGAGCCTGGTAGGCTGTAGTCCATGGGTTGCTAAGAGTTGGACACGACTGAGCATCTTCACTTTCACTTTCATGTGTTGGAGAAGGAAATGGCAACCCACTCCAGTGTTCTTGCCTGGAGAATCTCAGGGACAGGGGAGCCTGGTGGGCTGCCGTCTCTGGGGTCGCACAGAGTCGGATGCGACTGGAGCGACTTAGCAGCAGCAGCATGTGAAGTTCACTCATTAGTTCCCTCTCTCCTTCCTTTCTTGCTTTCTTGGTTTCTCTTTTCCTATTTAGGATTTGTTAGGCTTTTTGTGGGTAGGAATTTGATACCATTCATTGGTTCTTCAAAAGTAGAAGCCACTATTTCTTCACATATTATCTTTGTCATATCACATCTCCTCTTTTTCTAGAACTCTAACTAAATGTATGTTAGATTTTCTTACTGTCTTCCATGGATTGTAATCTGTCTTTCATATAGTCCTTTCTCTGAATCTCTGTGCTGTATTCTGCAAAATCTTGTGACATAAACTTCCTGTTCTCTAATTCTCTTTTCATTTATGTCTAATTTGATGTTAAACCACTGGTTTTTGTTTTGTTTTTAATATCAGTAATTGTGATTTTCATTTCTAGAAGTTTTCTTTGGTTCTTCTTAAAAGATTCTGGGTCATTTTTTATAATTTCCAGTATCTTGAGAATATTTTCAAGCTTGTTTGTGCTTTGTTCTTTTTTACTGTGTGCTGCTCATTGACCTTGAAAAATTATTTATGCAAATATACTGATACAGGATAAAGATGACTTTTCAAAATAGATTTGTATTTGTCACTTTCAATCTCTAAGGGCTTTGCCATATGGTACTATTTAAAGAATCATTTTGGACCACCAAGTGTTTATAACTTCAGTAACACAGCAAGTGACTGCAAATTTTCAAGGATGTAATTGTCTCTTTATTGAATTGTTCAGTTGTCTCCTGTGGAGATTTGGGGGTGGAGATTTGGGGGAAATGTAGCCTTTGAATTCCCAGTATCTACTGGTGGATTTCCTTTTGCACTTTACTATTTAGGGAGATACTTAAACTGGCTGGATTAACAAATGCCCACAGGGCAAAAGTGGCTTCAGTACCCAGTAAATCTTAGATTTTATCCATGTCATTGCTGCTGCTGCTGCTGCTAAGTCGATTCAGTCGTGTCTGACTTTGTGCGACCCCAGAGACCCACCAGGCTTCCCCATCCCTGGGATTCTCCAGGCAAGAACACTGGAGTGGGATGCCATTTCCTTCTCCAAAGCATGAAAAGTGAAAAGTGAAAGTGAAGTTGCTCAGTCATGTCTGACTCTTAGTGACCCCACAGACTGTTAGCCTACCAGGCTTCTCCATCCATGGGATTTTCCAGGCAAGAGTACTGGAAAGAGGTGCCATTGCCTTCTCCCATTAGTGCTTGGATATTTTTAATATAGTTACTATTTTTAAATAATTTTACTATTTGATAATTTTTATACTCAGTCCAGCATTCTTTGTTGTCAGCTTCTGTAGTCAAGTGGCTAGAGTGAGCTGCTCCACAGACTGCCTCCTGATCTGGTGTCCACCGAGGTCTCAAAGGTGCGCTCTCTGGCTTGCTGCTTTTGTATGTTGCTCTAATCTTAGCTGGATTATTTCACGGGATGGTCATGTTTCCCCACTTGTTCAGGACCTGGTGATTTGCCTCGCCTGACTCAGGCCCACCATGGTTCTCATCAGCACTACAGATTTCTTCAAATCTCTAACACACTCTTTTTCATTGACCTTACCTCTCCTGCTGTGGGATTACTTTGTCTGGCTCATGGCAGAACTGCTGTCTCTCAGCTGAGCCATGTTCTTCGTCCTCTCCAGGAGATGTGGGAAGATCTGAGTCCCTTCTCATAACACAGAAGCTAATGCAAGCTCACATCGGGCTCTTTGCCTTCTATCCTGCTTTGCTCTCCTTCCTCTTCTCCCTCACCCCTCTGTGTTGCTGCTCACCTTAAACACTCATTTCCTTCTGGAATCCCAAATGGGAAATAGAGAAGAATCCCACTGGCCTTCGTCTTCCCTTTGACACTTCTGACACATCTTTTCTATCTGAGGCTTATTCCTCGATCAAGAACACTTCTCACTGACTGGCTTTCCTAAATCCAACTCCAACTTCTTCCCACAATCCCCTGGAACAGAAAGAAAGTTCGAACATTCCACTTCTTCAGCATCATATCCTTGCTCTATCCTGGGACAGAAGCCCAATGGCCTGTTGTCATAGGTGGACAAAGTCGTTTGCCTGTACTATAAAAGAAACTCTGTGATCTCGGCTACCAGATTTAACCCTTGCTGTGTCAATGGTAGTAAAAGGCATGTGAAAATATCTTCTCTTGCCTTTTCTTTAACCTTCTAAATAAATATTTTGATCAATATCCTATAGATGTCAAAAACTGATTTAACTCTTTTAAAAATTAATTCCTGCTTTAATAGTCTTAGCCCCACCCTTCACACACCACCCTTAGGCAAATGGATACTTCAGGCCAATCAAAGAATAAGTTATATTCATGAAAATGCAAAAGATAAAAGCATATTAATATGTCCCATAAATACCCAAGTGACAGATATATATATTATTTTTAATCAAAAGCATTTGTGTTAATTATCTTTTGCTGTGTGATAAATTAGAACAAAATGTAACGGCTTAAAACAATTAATACTTGTTATTTCACAGTTTCTATCAGTCATGAATTCTGAAGCAGCTTAGCTAGGTGATTCTGGCTTAGGACCTCTCTGAAGGTTACTGACTAGGTGAGAGCTGCTATCATCTGAAGGCCTGTCTGCAGCAAAGATCAACTTCCAAGTTCACTCACATAGCTATAGGCAGGAGGCAGCCATCCCTTGCTGGCCATTGGCTGGAGGCCCCTGTTTATTCTCCACGTGGGTCACGTCTCATGACAGGCCACTGGCTTCACTCCGAGCAGGTAATCCGAGAGTGAGAAGAGCAGGAAGTCACCGTGCTCATCAGGCTTCGTCTGTAGTCACACACGGCCACTGTTGCTTTACTCTGTTCGCTGGAAATGAATCACTAAGTCCAGCTCATCCCCAAAGGGAGAGGAATCAACCTCTGCCTCTTAAAGGCAGTGACAAAGAATGTGTGGACATTGTAAACCACCAAAGCATTAAACTCATTCTATTGCCCACTTCCTGTGTGCAGACTGCAAAAATGAACAACAAAACATATTTTTCTTACACAATGGAGCTGAAAGTCTAGTAGGTTCATGAACCCGAAAACAGGCAATTACTGCACACTGAGCTTTCTCCCATATGACATGGGGGAAAGTAGGTGCTTGAAGGCACATGAGTCAATACACGTGAAAATGCTTTTGTGTAAGTATGGTTTAGCAAAAGTGGCCAAAAGATGAGATTCAAGAGCTCCAAGGTCTACATTCAGATCCCAGCTCTGCCACTTACTGGCCAGGGGACCATGGGCTAGTAATTCATCTTCTCTGTGCCCCAGTTTTCTCATCAGTAAGGTGAGAGAGTAACAGTACTCAGTTCATAGGATCCTTGTGAGGATTAAATGTTGGAAAGGACTGAAAAGGTACCTAGAACATGGCAGTTATCACAGGTGTAAACTGCAGGCCACTTCAGAAAGAAATTATTATTCTAATTTCTGAGACAGGTATATATTCTTATGTTTGTCTAACTGAAAATGAAATAAACTTTTTTTTAAGATTTAATTTGTAATGATATAGTTCCACTTTTTTTCTTTTTAAGCATACGACACGTAGTAAAATGTAAATGTCACTCTTCACCTCTACCCCCACCCACTTACCAATCCCACTTCCTTCCCCAGAGGAAACCACTCTAACAGCTTCATGAATGTTCTTTCAGAAATTGTCTATTTAAAGAAAAATTGTCTTTGTTTTTCTTTCTGTTAATAACTTAATAGATCTTCTCATGTTAGTGACCATAGCTTTATATCATTCTTTTTAATGACTACATTAAATTTTATAGGATAGATATACCATCAATTCTTTAAGCATTCTTCTTTAATGGGCATCCATGTTTTTTCCATGTTTTTACTATTTTGAACAGTTGTGTTATAAGCATAAACTTTTTTTTAAATTGGAAGATAATTGCTTTACAATATTGTGTTTGCCTCTGCCATACATCAATGTGAATAAGCTACAGTATACATATGTCCCCTCCCTCCTGAACCCCTCGCATCTCCTACCCCGTCCTACCCCTCTAGGCCATCACAGGGTACTGGGTTGAGCTCCCTGTGTCATACAGCGAATTCCTGCTTGCTATCTATTTTACATATGGTAATGTATATGTTTCCATATTCTCTCTTTTCCCCTCATTGCATCCACAGGTCTGTTCCTTATGTCTGTGTTGCCATTGCTGCCCTGCAAATAGGTTCATCAGTACCATCTTTCTAAATTCCATATGCATGTGTTAATATACACTATTTGTCTTTCTCTTTCTGACTTACTTCACCTTGTATAATAGGTTCTATGTTCATCAACCTCTAGGACGGACTTTAATGTGTTCTTTGGTTTTTTTAATAGCTGAGTAATATTCCATTGTATGTATGTACCACAATTTCTTACCCACTCATCCATCAGTGGACATCTAGGTTGCTTCCATGTCCTAGCTATTGTAAAAAGTGCTACAGTGAACACTGAGATACATGTGTCTCTTTCAGTTATGGTTTTCTCAGGATATATGCCCAGTCATGGTATTGTAGGGTCATATGGTAGTTCTATTCCTAACGCTTTAAGGAATCTCCATACTCTTCTCCCTAGTGGCTGTATCAATTTACATACCCACAAGCATAGCTTTTTAAATGGACTTTCTAACCTTCAAAGACTTCATGAATATAAATATCTCTGATAATGACCTATTAAACTCATTGGACATACACAGCTGTGGGTGGCCATTGAGTGGTCTGTCCATCCCACAGGAGTGGCTTCCCAGTTTCCTGCTGCTGCTGCTGCTGCTGCTAAGTCGCTTCAGTCGTGTTTGACTCTGTGCAACCCCATAGATGGCAGCCCACTAGGCTCCTCTGTCCCTGGGATTCTCCAGGCAAGAACACTGGAGTGGGTTGCCATTTCCTTCTCCAAAGCATGAAAGGGAAAAGTGAAAGTGAAATTGCTCAGTCGTGGCCAACTCTTAGCGACCCGATGAACTGGAGCCTACCAGGCTCCTCCATCCATGGGATTTTCCAGGCAAGAGCACTGGAGTGGGGTGCCATTGCCTTCTCCTGGTTTCCTACCTGATCAAAATTCTTTGGACTGGGAGTTGGCACCAACTTAAAGTTGTGCTACTCACTCTCTCTCCTGTGGGAACTCGGAATGGGACCAAAAGTGAGGGTGACTCTGTCAGGCAGCGGGACTTGGGCCACTATGGAGCTGTGTGTTTTCTGCTCCACGAGGGCCAGAAATGCAGCCACAGTTGTCTGGGAAGAGACAAAAGAATGAGGCCGACCGACACACAGGAGACGAGAAACAGAGTTTAAGTATCTTCCCAGAATAGCACCTGGATCTTCTTCCTTTTCAGGACCCAGTTACACTCCTGCCTTGGATTCTGTTAGATGCTGGGCTTCCTGTATACATTCATAAAAGCGGATCGCCTTGTATCTTCCTTCCATGTTGATCCCCACTTACTTTGATACCGGGAGACTTCCTCAGCCACCCCAGCCTGACCTATAAGCACCAGTTAGGTCCACTCTTAGGCTCATTCACTCGGAATTAACACTACTTATTTTGGCTACTTTGTTTCAAAATCGTGGTTATCTAACATTACTCTGCAAACAAGGATTCTAGGTAAGGACAATAAAGATCAGTATTTTTCCTTTTTTAAACATTTAATCATCTTGAATCTTTTTAAGGCAGATGACAAAAATTTCCTAGCTTATTAAATTGAGTGCATTACTATTTCATCATTTCTGGATGATTCAAAGTAAATATTATAAAGATCAAACATTTTGTATATAAGGCGTAATTCAGTAAGTCTCTATGTTCAACTAATATAATGAGCACCTGCTACTAAAATGCACTAAAAGAAGCTCCCTCTTTGAAAAGGAAAATATGATATCAGGTATGAGTCTGTCTTTCAAAATGGAAATTTTTAATTAAAGAAAAGCTATAAAGCAAGCACCTAGGCCTAAAATATTTTCAAATTCAGATGCTACAGTATAAAATATTTCAATCTGTGCCAAGGGGAAAGCTAAATTTCAGACATGGTGAACCACTCAGAGTCTTAATGGTTTATCAGCTAGGTTCAGTTCAGTTCAGTCGCTCAGTCGTCTCCAACTCTTTGTGACCCCATGGACTATAGCACACTAGGCCTCCCTGTCCATCACCAACTCCCAAAGTTTACTCAAACTCATGTCCATTGAGTCAGTGATGCCATCCAAACATCTCATCCTCTGATGTCCCCTTCTCCTCCCACCCTCAATCTCTCCCAGCATCAGGGTCTTTTCAGAAGAGTCAGCTGTTTGCATGAGGTGGCCAAAGTACTGGAGTTTCAGCTTTAGCATCAGTCCTTCCAATGAGTATTCAGGACTGATTTCCTTCAGAATGGACTGGTTGGACCTCCTTGCAGTCCAAGGGACTCTCAAGAGTCTTCTCCAACACCATAGTTCAAAAGCATCAATTCTTTGGCACTCAGCCTTCTTCACAGTTCAACTCTCACATCCATACATGACCACAGGAAAAACCACAGCCTTGACTAGACGGACCTTAGTTGGCAAAGTGATGTCTCTGCTGTTCAACATGCTATCTAGGTTGGGCATAACTTTTCTTCCAAGGAGTAAGCATCTTTTAATTTCATGGCTGCAGCCACTGTCTGCAGTGATTTTGGAGACCCCCAAAATAAAGTCTGTCACTATTTCCACTGTTTATTTGCCATGAAGTGATGGGACCAGATGCCATGATCTTTGTTTTCTGAATGTTGAATTTTAAGCCAGCTTTTTCACTCTCCTCTTTCACTTCCATCAAGAGGCTCTTTAGTTCTTTGCTTTCTGCCATAAGGGTGGTGTCATCTGACTATCTGAGGTTATTGATATCTCTCCTGGCAATCTTGATTCCAGCTTGTGCTTCATCCAGCTCAGCATTTCTCATGATGTACTCTGCATATAAGTTAAACAAGCAGGGTGACAATATACAGCCTTGATGTACTCCTTTCCCTATTTGGAAACCTATCAGCTAGGTTACCAAGTAAGATTTAATTTTACCAAGCTTAACTGTCCATGACAAGAAATAAAATTTTCTCTGTTGCTTCCTCACACTTTTATGAAGAGATAAAAATCTCTCTTGCTAGAAAGCCCACACTCATTTTTACCTCTGCGTTAGTATGGATATCAAGGTTGCTGAAACATTTAGTTGTGGGATGTCCTAAAATGGATATAGCTGGTGTCCAATTAAGAGAGTTTATAAATTATGTTTACCATTAAACTTGTGATGATCTCATTTCATTTGTTTTAGTTTAGAGCCAAGCCCCTTGTTTCCACCTATAAGATCTCCAGTGTGATTTGCTTTATTTTTAATTGTTTTTTTTTAAATTAATCATACTCATATAAGAATGTGTAAGACATAAAAGTACATTCTGAAAAATAAAAGTAAAGTGAATGTTCTGTCTAACCTTCCCCAGGTTAAGAAAATTGCTTTGGAACTTCCTTGCTGATTCAGTGGTTAAAACTCTGTGCTTCTTATGCAGGGCATTGGGGTTTGGCCCCTGGTCAGGGAACTAAGATCCCACATGCTCTATGGCATGGCCAAAAAAAAGAGCTTTGACCTTGTGGAAGAAAAACCCCTCTTAGACCTCTTCAATTGCTCCTCTCTCCCTGCAACACCAGGGTACTCAAAGTCCTGATTTTTAGGATAATCATCTCCTTGGTTTTCTTTAGTCTTAGGACCTTTGTATGTTCCTAAGTAAAATAGTATTTAGTTTTGTCTGTTTTGAACTTAGTATAAATGGAATTGTATTGTATGTTTTCTTCTTGGGCTTGCTTCTTTCAACATTGTGTTTGTGTTATCAACATCAACGTGTGTAATTGTTAGCTCATTGTTCTCATCTGTATAGTAGTTCCTTTTATGAATATATAATAATTATTATATATTTGACCCTGGTGGATATTTAGACTGCTTGCAGTTTTTATCATTATGGACAATGCTGCAACAAACACACAGGTACTTGTTTCCTAGTGCTGGAGTATCCAGACTAGGGTAAATAACTGGGAGCAGAACTGCAGCATCAAAGGACTGTACATGTTCAGTGCTATGAGATAATGCCAAACTCTTTTTCAAAGTGCTTGCATTATACAAATTTATGTTCATATCTGGAGTGAGTAAGAGTTCTATTGTTCCAGAGCATCTCATTTGGAATGGTCAGACTTATTTTTTATCAGTCTGATGGGTATGTAAAAATATTTCAGTGTGGTTTTACTTTGTATTTTCCTCCTTACTTGTTAGGTTAAGCATCTTTTCATATGTTTACTAGCTATTTGAGTTTCCCCTATAGCTCAGTTGGTACAGAATCTGCCTGCAATGCAGGAGACCCCGGTTCAGTTCCTGGGTCAGGAAGATGCCCTGGAGAAGGGAAAGGCTACCCACTCCAGTATTCTGGCTTGGAGGATTCCATGGATGGAATCACAAAGACTTGGACATGACAGAGCGACTTTCACGTTTCATGAAGTATCTGCTTTAGTCTTTTGCCCATTCTCCTACTTTGTGTTTGTCTGTTACTACTTTATAAATGTACTTTGTATATTTTTATGCTCCTCTTTTCCCTTTCTTTTTTTATTGAAATATAGTTGATTTACAATGTTATTAATTTCTTCTGTACAGCCAAGTATTTCAGTTATACATATTCTTTTCCATCATGGTTTATCACAGGATACTGAATGTAATTCCCTGTGCTATACAATAGGACCACGCTGTTTATTCGTTCTATATAGAATAGTTTGCATCTGTTAACCCCAGCCCATCCCCCCCACCTCCCCTTTGGGATCCACAAGTCTGTTCCCTGTCTGTGAGTCTGTTTCTGCTTCATAGGTAAGTTCACTTGTGTTATATTTTAGGTTCCACGTACAAGTGGTATCATATGATATTTGTCTTTCTCTTTCTGACTATATTTACTATGATTTTGTTCTACATTTAGAAATCGATTGTTTTATAATTGTATTTTCTAAGGAGCCTGTAAAAAATTGCCACAAACAGTGGCAATAAAACAACATGTTTATTGTCTCACGTTTCTGTAGTTCAGAAGATCGAAATGTCTCACTGTAAAATCAAAGTATTGGAAAGACTGTGCTCTCTTCCAGAAGCTCTAGGGGAGAATCGATTATGTTGCCCTTTCCAATTTTTAGCACTGCCCACAGGCTCGGCTTAGGGACTCCTTTCTCCATCTTTAAATCCAGCAAAAATGGTCCAGTTCTTATGGTTCATTACCTTGACTTTTCTGATGCCTTCTTTCACTTTTAAGGACACTTGTGACTATATTCAGATAACCCAGGATAATCTGCTCATTTCAAACTCTTAATCATATCCACAAAGTCACTTTTGCCATGTAAAGCTGTATTTTCACAAATTTCAGAGATTAATGTCTAGACATCTTTATAAGTTGAGAAGGCATCATTTTGTCTACTACAGTATTATTGACTTTGTATCTTGTAATCTTACTAACCTCTTATGAATTTTTATAATTTATTTACAGGTTCTTCTATTATTAAAAATTTTTTAATTTACTTTTTATTTTTGACTGTGCTGGGTTTTCCTTGCTGTGCAAGGGCTCTCTCTAGTTGTGCGTGGACTTTTCATTGTGGTAGCTCCTCTTGTTGCGGAACACAGGCGTTAGAGTATGGGCTTCAGCAGCTCAGCTCGCAAGTTCACTAGCTGTGGCACGCAAGCTCAGTTGCCCCTCAGCGTATGGAATCTTTCTGGGCCAGGGATCCTCTGCATTGGTAGGTAGATTCGTAACCACTGGACCACCAGAGAAGTCCAACTGGTTCTTTAATATTTTCTATATATAAAATCAAATTATTTGCAAATAGTGACAGTCTTGTTTTCTCCTTTCTAATGAATGTAAGTGTGTGTATTTTCCCCCCTACCTTTAAGGCCAAGGTACAACCAAAAATATGGCTGGAAAAATTAAAACCTGGATAAGACTTCCAGTATAATGTTCAGTAGGATGGGTTATATCAGGCAATCCTATATGGTTTCTGCTCTCAGCTGAAATACTTTCAGCATTTCACCATTATGCACAAAATTCAGTGTAGATCTTCTTCTTCTGAAATTGAGAGAGCATATGCTTTTCTCCTTTAATCTATTCAGATCATTAATTATATGAATGATTTTCTAATGTTAAACCAACTTCCATTTCTGAGAAAAGCCCAACTTGGTCAACATTTTAGTAGTTAGCTAATGAGGGATATGGGCCTTTTATTTTTCTTTCTTGTATGCATTGTCCTTATTAGGTTATAATACGTAGATTTTAACAGCCTCATAAAATTTGTCACAGAAGGTACCTGCTTCTTCTATTGTCTGAAATAGTTTATGTAAGATTAGAACCTATTTGTCACTGAATTGATCTTAATAAAATCACTGACATTTTCTGAACTGACAATACATTGTGAAATTTAAACGTTCGTCAGAACTTCTGTGTCAAGTGCTTTATCATCTTATTCAATGCATTTAGTATTCAGTCCAGGGAGACTGGAGGTATTGTCTCATTTTTTTCAGATATGGAAAATGAAGCTAAACAGATTACAGATAAATCTAAAGATATTATATATAGCTATTAAAGGGCAGACTAGAACTTGAATCAAGACATCCTGACTCCAAACTCATTGTACACAGTTTCACTGATGTTCTCAAGAACTACTGATATTAATAGTTGGCTATGGTGGTGTTCTTTTGAAAAAAATGGTTTCTGTCTCTTCCTTTGATGTTATTTCTAGCCATCACTTCCTTTCTTTCTCCTTGCCCCACTATTTATGTTATTTCTAAACTGCTGTGCTGTTACTATTTTATAACAGTAAATATACTCTGAGTGTCTGAGGGACATTCCTAGAAGTAACGAGCTTGAGTTTTATAACATATATTTTTTCACTTCTAG
The DNA here is from genome assembly GCA_006408675.1 of Madoqua kirkii. Taxonomy (NCBI): domain Eukaryota; kingdom Metazoa; phylum Chordata; class Mammalia; order Artiodactyla; family Bovidae; genus Madoqua; species Madoqua kirkii. The sequence goes on along the minus strand of SJYC01032895.1, from coordinate 5,534 downwards.
GAAGCTTTTACTGTTGTTTCTCTGTTACAAAAATTTCAGGTTACCATACTGTTTTCTTTCTATTTATATGTCCCACACTTTGCTACTCCAAGTGTGGTCTATGAACCAGCAGAATTGGCATCTCCTTGGGGCATATTAGTGTCAAAACCGAATCTCAGGCCCCATTCCAGAACCAATGAATCAGAATCTGCACTTAAGCAAGATTTATGTGTGATTCCTACTACTCAGAAAGAAGAAATTTATCTTAAAATAGAATAGAACATTGACAAAGCACCTGGTCACCCAAGAGCTCTGATGGGAATGTACAATAAGATTAATGCTATTTTCAGGCTGGGAACAAAAAGCATCTATTCTGCAGCCCATAGATCAAGGAGTAATTTTGATTCTCAAGTCTTATTTAAGAAATGCATTTCACAAGGCTATAGCTGCCATAGACAGAGATTCTGCTGGTGGATCTAGGCAAAGTCCATTGAAAACCTTCTGGAAGATTCACCATCCTAGGTGCCATGAAGAACATTTGTGATTCATGGGGAAAGGTCAAAATATCAACATAAACATTTGACTTTTTGGATGAAGTAGATTTATCTACTGGATGAAGAAGATTCCAGCCCTCATGGTTGACTCTGAGGGGTTCAAGACTTCAGTAGGGGCAACAACTGCAGATATGGTGGAAACAGCAAGAGAACTAGAATTGAGTGCCTGAAGAACTGTGGATGGAGGTGCATGACATTGTACAGGAGGCCGTGATCAAAACCATCCCCAAGAAAAAGAAATGCAAAAGGCAAAATGGTTATCTGAGGAGGCCTTACAAACCGCTGAGGGAAGAAGAGAAGCGAAAGGCAAAGGAGAAAAGGAAAGATATATCCATCTGAATGCAGAGTTCCAAAGAATAACAAGCAGAGATAATGCAATGCAATGCAATTCAAAGAAACAGAGGAAAACATAGAATGGGAAAGACTAGAGATCACTTCAAGAAAATTAGAGATACCAAGGGAACATGTCATGCAAAGATGGGCACGATAAAGGACAGATACAATATGGACCTAACAGAAGCCAAAGATATTAAGAAGAGGTGGCAAGAATACACAGAGCTACTATACAAAAAAGATCTTAATGACCCAGATAACCACGATGGTGTAGGTTCTCACTTACAGTCAGACATCCTGGAGTGCAAAGTCAAGTGAGCCTTAGGAAGCATCACTATGAACAAAGCTAGTTGAGGTGATGGAATTCCAGTTGAGCTATTTCAAATCCAGAAGATAATGCTGTGAAAGTGCTGCACTCAGCATGCCAGCAAATTTGGAAAATTCACCAGTGGCCATAAGGCTGGAAAAGGTCAGTTTTCATTCCAATCCCAAAGAACGGCAATGCCAACGAATGTTCAAACTACCGCACAATTGCACTCATCTCACACGCTAGCAAAGTAATGCTCAAAATTCTCCAAGCCAGACTTTAACAGTACATGAACCAGGAACATCCAGATGCTCAAGCTGCATTTAGAAATGGCAGAGGAACCAGAGATCAAATTGCCAACATCTGTTGGAGCTAGAAAAAGCAAGAGAATTCCAGAAAAACATCTATTTCTGCTTCATTGACTACACTGAAGCCTTTGACTGTGTGGATCACAACAAACTGGAAAATTCTATAAGAGATGGAAATATCAGACCACCTTACTGCCTCCTGAGACATCTCTGTGAAGGTCAAGAAGCAACAGTTAGAACTGAACATGGAACAAAGGACTGGTTCCAAACTGGGAAATGAGTATGTCAAGGCTGTATATTGTCACCTTGCTTGCTTAATTTATATTCAGATTACATCATGCAAAATGCCAGGCTGGATGAAACACAAGTTGGAATCAAGATTGCTGGGAGAAATATCAATAACCTCAGATAGGCAGATTACACCACCCTTATGGCAGGAAGCTAAGGAGAACTAAAGAGCCTCTTGATGAAAGTGAAAGAGAGGAGTGAAAAAGCTGGCTTAAAACTCAGCATTCAAAAAACTTAAGATCCTCTAACAGTGGAGAAATAGAGAGAATAGACTTATGGACTTGGGGAGAGGGGAGGGGAGGGTGAGAGGTATGGAAAGAGTAACATGGAAACTTACATCACCATATATAAAATAGATAGCCAATGGGAATTTGCTGTATGGCTCAGGAAACTCAAACAGGGGCTCTGTATCAATCTAGAGGAGTGGGATGGGGGGGGGAAGATGGGAAGGAGGTGCAAAAGGAAGGGTTATATGTATACCTATGGCTGATTCATGTTGAGGTTTGAGAGAAACAGCAAAATTCTGTAAACCAATTATCCTTCAATAAAAAATTAATTAAAAAAAATCTAAAACTTAAGATCACAGCATCTGGTCCCAACACTTCATAGCAAATAGATGGGGAAACAACGGAAACAGTGACAGACTTTATTTTCTTGGCCTCCAAATCACTGCAGATGGTGACTGCAGTCATGAAATTAAAAGATGCTTGCTCCTTGGAAGAAAAGCTATGACAAACCTAGACAGCACAGTAAAAAGCAGAGACAGTACTTTACAAACAAAAGTCCATCTAGTCAAAAATATGGTTTTTCCAGTAGCCATGTATCAATCAATTCTGAATATTCATTGGAAGGACTGATGCTGAAGCTGAAGCTCCAATACTTTGGCCAGATTCAAAGACCTGACTCATTGGAAAAGACCTTGATGCTGGGAAAGACTGAAGGCAGGAGAAGGGGATGATAGAGGATGAGATGGTTAGATGGCATCACCAATTCAATGGATATGGATTTGAGCAAGCTCCAGGAGTTGGTAATAGGCAAGGAAGCCTGGTGTGCTGCAGTCCATGGAGTCTCAAAGAGTTGGACACAGTTGAGCAACTGAACTGAACTCATGAATATGTGATTAAAATGCTGCAATCTCAGGATAAAACTTGAACAAATGAGGAGTTGCTAGTGGCTTTCTGGGATGGAATCTACTCCTGGTGAAGAAGCTGTGAAGACTGCTCTCTCTTGCTCATATCCCTGCAAGTAGATGGGGATATTCTTCTTCCAGTGCGGTATGGTTGCATGATGTCACTGACTCAATGGATATGAATTTGAGCAAACTCAGGGGGATAGTGAAGAACAGGGAAGCCTGGTGTGCTACAGTTCATGGGGTCACAAAGATTCAGACACGACTTAATGACTGAACAACAAATGTGATTACTACAGACTAAAGTTTGAGAAGCATTAGCCTACATCACCAGTTAGATTATAAAAAATCTTTAAGCACTTTTTATACCTTTCCATATTCCCAGTTTCAAGCATGCCTTACACATGGTGTAAACCACAAACTTATGAAATGAAGGCTATGGTGATGATTTCATAAAACATACGGCAAATCAGAACCCTCAGTTCTGTTTTTGACCATGTCAGAAACTCCATATATTGCTTAATATCAATAGCCTTCAGTTTCTTATCTGTAAAAGGAGGAATATAATTGCATTTTTCTCTAATGACCTAACCAGTTCCAAAATACTCTGCCATAACTGATAAATATCTTATAAATAAACTAATTAATGTTGATAACAACTGAAATTGTTCTGAGATATTTTCTTTGCAAAAAACAACACCAGTTATGCAGTGGTATTGAATAAAATATGTGATATATTTAACAAGTATCATTTGCATCCAAATAAGCTATTATTTGTAAGATCTTACTTGGAAGGATGTTTTTGTTTGTCAGATATATCTTCTCAGGTAGTAATAGGGGCCTAACAATTTGTATTTCTAGAGTTCAGGTTTAATAACCTAGTAAAATGGCAAATTAGAAATTGCTGTATGGGAAAAACACATAATACTTCTTTTAAATTGCAACATTTTTATTACTGAAGAATAGAATGGTTTATTAGAATGTTAGGAGATAATGCTTTGATTTCATGAACATTGTGTAGACTTATCAAACCAGAAGTAATATACCTAGAAGTCTAGAATTTCACATTTTTGTAGCAATTTGTATTTGTTTGTTCCCACCTTTAAGATATCAGAGGCACAGAAGAGAAGGGAAGACAACAGAGTTAGAGAAGACAACCGCCACATTTCAGAGTGTATCTGGCCGAAAAAATGAGACATTTCATAATGTGATCTGCTGTTGTGTCCATCACTGGAAAACTCACCATCTTCTTGGATAAGAATCTACACTCAAATTGTATTACTATAACTACATCATAATCATCATCATGGAAACCATTTCTGACAACCCACAAAAGAATCAAGTTTTGCTCATGATTGCCACTTACAGTTTTGATTCCTTTGATCTTCACATCTACTTGTTTGGCAATTCTGGTCCCTAAATTAGACATTTGGTATACTTGGTCAGCCTTGAGACTTCAAAGACAACAAGCTGTCCAGCCATCTGCAAGACTGTCATTGAAGTCCCTTGTGTTCTCACAGATTGCAGATTGTCTGTTCTGAAAAACGAGCAACAAATCTATTCCAAGCCTGAATAAACCAACTGACCAGTCTCTGAACAACATTGATGGTCACTCGGGTTTAGCAGTTCCCATGCAAAACACCAAAACCCTGTATTTATATAAGTAGAGTCAGTGGGAACCTGGTATCTTCTGCACCATCTTGGAGAAGCACTGTTTGTTCACTGGCATGTTTTGTGTGATTAAAAAGTGCGTATGGGAATAAGACAAAAATGCCTATCTTGCTTTGAAACTTCCAAATTTAACCATTTGCCTATATACATTAGGTCTGGGATTGTTTTGCTTGTTTCAGATGGGTAGTGCGTGTGGAATAAGACTTTGCAGATATTAATTATGGTAGAAGGCATTTTCCTTTCATAAAGAGGGAAAATACACCCATCTGGTAATGACAAGTATTTGGGGTTGAAACAGTTGATCAGTCGCTCAGTCATGTCTGACTCTTTGAGACCCCCTGGACTGCAGCATGCCAGACCTCTCTGTCTATCACCAACTCCCAGAGTTTACTCAAACTCAGGTCCATTGAGTCAGTGATGCCATCCAACCATCTCATCCTCTGTCGTCCAGCTGAGACAGTTTCTGTTCCTGCCTTCCACCACTAATTAGGTAGGTGACCTTGAGCAAAACACGTAAACTCTATAAATTTCCTCATCGGCAAAATGAAAGCATTGGTTCACAGGCAGACATTTAAATTCCGTCTCCAAATATTCATTCATTCTCTTATTTATTCAGGACCTACTATGCGCCTTCAGCACTGATTAACTCCGTGATCCTTGGAAAGCTTCAGATTGTCTCCAATTCGTTTAAGTATCCACTCCCCGTCCTACTTTAAAATCAGCTTCTGAATTCTCCCCCAAGGAGATCCAAACACTTTTCATCTGAAAATACACATGATGAAAAGAAACGTGCCAGTTTCCTTCACCCGGCGCCAACTGAGTGGTCACGACAGCCGGCTAGTGAATTTTTCTTTGTAAAGGGCAAGCTCTGTGTTTTAAAGGTCAATCCAGTCACCCGAAAAAATGCAATTGAAAGGGCTCTCAGGGACAGGGCGGGACACCCAACCGCTCCTTTCTCAGCCGGG
>SJYC01032894.1:0-21315 GCA_006408675.1 Madoqua kirkii | reverse complement strand
CTCCCCCCACAACCTCCCCCGCACCTCCCCCCACAGGGTACTGCGAGGCGCGGCGGCGCGGTCAGGACAACGGAGCTCCGGTGGCCCCGGCCTCGCTTCGCCGTGGGGGCCGCCCCCTCTCTTGGGCAGAGGCCACCGCCGCGCGCTTCCTGGGGCTCTGCGATGGGCCGGAGCGCGGGCGGGAACTGCCGCCCGAGACGACGCTGGGGGACGCGGCTCGCCGCATCGATCGCGGCTGGGAACTCCGGGCTCGCACTTTCCGTAAGAGCACCGGGGCTCCAGCGGCGCCGCGCCCCCGCCCCCGCCAGCCCGGCTGCCCTTTCGAGAGGTGACGCAGCCGGCGGGGTACGCAGAAGTCTGCGCGGAACCCGGAACCTCCCGGCCGCCGGCCCCGCCTGCCTGCGCCGGCGCAGCCCGGGGCCGCGCGGCGCTCCGCCGAGCCCCGCGCCGCTTTTGGCGCGGGGAGCGGGGGGCTGGAGACGCGCTGCGAGGGCTGCACTTCTAAGAGGTCCGTGGGTACGGGCTCGGGGATAAACGTTTGGTCACATTCACTACTCACGTCACTCTGTGGCGTATACTGTCATGAGCTTCAGTTAGAGGTGGGGAAATAGTCTCTAACACATCAAGTTACTTTCGTGATCTGCCCAGTCGAAGAGGGCAGAGCTGCGCCTCAAATCCAGGGCTGTCTTGAATCAGATATATCTTATTTCTCTTGAATCAAGCGCTTCGTGGCTTTCATTCCAGTGAGCACAAAACAGGTAGCAGGCGGGACAGGTACACTGAGAACCGGAGCCGCTCCTCCCAAGGTCAGGGGGGCAGTTTGCTTCTGGTTGGCGCTCACACAGTCTCCCTACTGGTGGCTGTTAAAAAAGAAAAATGTTTTCCGTGTATATCACGAAGTAGAAAAGGTTGGAAAGCATTTCTCAGCCCTTGTGTCTCTATTTTCAGACTGTGTATCGGAATCTGGGACACCTAGCATATGGAGTTGCTGGAGGATTAAATAAAACAGTCTTTTACATGTTAATTCAGCACATGTTAATTCTAACTTTTTGCAGCGCTCCCTGGGAACCTCGGGGCACTCGCCCTCGTCAGCACTGAAATGGGGACGCAGTCATTCTAGGTCAGCCCCCTTTTTGAGAGATGAAAGATTTAATTCCCTCAACGGATGATCACTTACAAATCACTATTCAATTAATGACAGACACCGAGCTATGGCTTTGTCTCTTGGCCTCTACAAGGGCTCTTTCCATTTCACCCCCAACCGGCGGCCCCCACCCTCCGGCCCCCGCCACCCCTGCACCCCCTGCTCTTCCTTCAGAAGCTTCAGAACAGCTGGAGGCCAGTTGAACGTGACTTCCTCAGTGACCTGGTGGCAGTGAAGTGGGCGGGGACCTCCGGGAAGGCTAGAGGAGGAAGTCGAGTCACTGGGCTCACAGCCTGCCTGCGCCCCTGGAGAGGGGAACCCCCAGCTCCTGGGCCTCTCTGTTGGCCAGGGCTGGCCCCCTTTGGTAACTTGGGGAGTAACTTGCAGCCCAGAAGTCTGTGTGTGTGTGTTTCCAGCTGTGGAATGTCCAAGCAAGTGTAGATTAAAGTAAGAGAGAATATGCTAGCTTCAGGATTCTATCCTGGATGGGATAGAGTCCTTCCATGGCAAATCATTTCAGAATTAGCACAGAATTTTCAGAGGAGTCTATCTTGAAAAGTGAAACAGGCTAATGGAAGTTTTCTAACTTCATAAAATCTTAAAACATCATAAAATCTTGGGAGTTGACCACTCTGTTTGCCTGGGTTTTAAAATCACTACTCACTGGAGCAGATGTTTTTCCTTTCCAAGGCTCCATTTTATGAAATGAGGCTAAAATGTCTGGACAGCCCTCTCCCTTGGGTACCTTGGAATGTTGGGAATATGAATGGTCTTTTAGTAGAGTTGGAGCTCCAAAGGGAAGTTGTAGAACCATGAAAGGTCCTTTAAAAACAGAAACCCTCCTTGTTAAAAATCATAAAAATCATTAGTACTCATTGTGAAAACTTAGAATTTTTTTTTCAGAACCAAAAAGAAAAATAATTGGAATCCGATACCCAGAAAATATTGTTGACAATTTGATGTAAGGCATTACATGTAATTAGACTGAACACACTGCTTTTTTTCCTTGAACAACCTTTTTTCTTTGAATAAAATATCATGACATGCCACTAAATATTTTCCATACTTGTTTTAAAATAGCTATTTAGTATTTCTTTATGCATTCATTTAGCCAAAGCCCAGTTGAAGGACTTAAAATTGTGCCCAGGGTTTTCTAATGAAAGAGTAATAAAATATGAGCCTTGTAGCTAGATCTTTGAGTACATTCTCAATTATTTACCAATGTAAATTTCCTACCAGTGGTATTTCTGAAACCAGGGATAAAGATTGCCTTACACTGACCTTTTAAGCTTGACTTCCCCCCTCCTCCCCACCCAGTGTTTTCCCAGATTTTCATTTATTCACCAAGAATGTATTGAGCACCCATCCCATGCCAGACATGCCGGGATAGAAAGTTTGAGTAGCCAGATGTCCAGTTTGAAGAGAGTCATGAAAGACCAGTAGACTTTCTTGAGACTGACAGATTTTAGGTGGGAGGAGGTTAGTGGAGAGTACTGTAAAAGGATGGGAAGCACAATGAGAAGGACAAGGGGGAATTTCCTGTACAAAACCCTGGGGGCCTAAGAAATAGCTTCTTGTGTCATGCTAAAAAGTTTGGACTTATTCTCAAAGCAAACAAAGAAAGGGATTTATGGAGCCTCCGAGGTCATGATGAAATTGGATCTCACCACTTAACCCAGTGATGGATATTATTTTCAGTAGACCCCCAAAATCATTCCTGGGGAAGAAACAAAAGATAGAAAAATTTGCAAAGGAAATATTCTAAAACCATGTTGAAATGAAAGCTGCAGAGAATTATCCAAACCCATTGGTAATTACTATTGTGTCCGTTACAGTTAAGATTGGGGTATAGTTATCATTTGTAAGTTTGATCATGAGAAAATTTCCCTTCTTTACCTTAAAGAGAATGGCTTTAATACTGGTACACGCACAGACATCACTTCAGTTTCTTATCAGAAAAACAAATTCAAGACTTTCAGTAAGTCCAAAAACAAGTTTCATAGATGGTGGTTTAAGAAAAAACTATTACTTATAGACAAAACTCAAGTGTCTACTGTGACCAGGTAGCTAATGACTTTCAACAATTCAGGAAAGTTCTCAGCTATTATTTCTTTGAAATAGTATTATTTCTTTCCCTCATTTTTTTTTTTTTTTTAGAAAAGTCTTTATTGAACTGGCCACAAAACTGCCTCTGTTTTTTTTATGTCTTGTTTTTTTTCCCACAAACCTGCACCCACCCACTAGCTGCGTACTGGAAGTCAAAGCCCCAGCCTCTGGACCACCAGAGGAGTCCCTCCTTTCCCTCATTTTTGCGGCCTCCTTAAAGAATCCTGACTACATGTTTATTAGACCTTTTGTTTATTCACTACTTTCGATATACGGCTTGCAGGATCTTAATTCCCCTACCTAGGGACTGAACCCTGACCCTTGGCAATGAAAGCTTAGAATTCTGACCCCTGGAGTGCCAGAGAACTCCCCTATACCTTCTAATTCTATTCCCCAAGTCTGGCAATCTCTCTTTCATATTTGGTGTCTGCATTTGGATAATATTTAGGATCTAATTTGCAATCTACTAATTCTTCAGCTGTGTTGAATCCTTCTGAACTTGAGTTTAAAATTTCTATCATTTTTTCATTCCTAGAAATTCTGTTAGTCAATTCTGTATAGTTTCTCAATCATTTCTATTGACTTTATTTTCTTGAAACAAAGTCAAAATTTGCCCTGACTTCTTTACCTCCATCAGCCAGAAGCAAGAGGGATGCCTGGAATAACCTGTGCTTTAGATAAGCGCATCTCTTGCCTGATGCTCAACATAAGCATTGTCAGTAGTGAAAAGGAGGCTTAGGACTCTACTGCTTTTGTGAAGAGCCTTCTTCCTCCATAGCACCCATGCTCACAGTGTGGTTAATAACCACCATGTTTGCCTTGAGATCATCATAATCCCATTGTGACTCTGTCCCTGTTTATGTCACCCACACACAAAAAACAGGACTCTCGGGTTATCCCTCACACCCAGAGCTAATCCCCAAGTCACTCTAAGGACAGTGAGACAGCCTCTACTGTAGTACTCCGTGTCTCTCTCCTAGGTTTTTTTTCCTTCTTTTTCCCACCAGCTGCCATACCACATGGACTTCCCGAGTGGCTCAGCGGTAAAGACTCCACCTACAATGCAGGACATGTGGGTCCGATCCCTGGGTTGGGAAGATCTCCTGCAGAAGGGCATGGCAACCCACTCCAGTATTCCCTGCTTGGAAAATCCCATGGACAGAGGAACTTGGTGGGCTATAGCCCATAGCGTTGCAAAGAGTCAGACATGACTGAAGCGACTTAACATGCATGCATGCCATACTACATATTTTAGTTACTTGTCTCTCCTAAAATATAGTAACAGTCTTGAGAGCCAGGGTATTTATTCTGTTAACTGCTTTCTCCTTAGAGTTTAGAACATTACCTGGAAAATAGAAGGTATTCAAAAATATTCGAATGACTCAGTTGTAAATATTCTATGTCCTGTGTCTTGACATTCTATAACTGAGCATTTTGAAGGTCTGATCTGTGTCATCTGTTCTGTTGCCTTTTACTCTCTGTGCCTCATTCACTTGTGTGTTTTATGGATTTTGACTCTGAACTCATGTTCTGTGGATTTTGCCTATAGGAGTTCTTCGAAATATAGATTGATATTGCATTCATTCAGAGATCATTTGTGTTTACTTTTACTACTTGCTTGGGATAACTACTTATCCAGGACCACATTAATATTGCTGCTGCTGCCAAGTCGCTTCATTTGTGTCCAACTCCATGCGACCCCATAGGCCGCCGCCCTCCAGGCTCCCCCATCCCTGGGATTCTCCAGGCAAGAACACTGGAGTGGGTTGTCATTTCCTTCTCCAATGCATGAAAGTAAAAAGTGAAAGTGAAGTCGCTCAGTCGTGTCCGACTCTTTGTGACCCCATGGACTGCAGCCTACCAGGCTCCTCCGCCCATGGGATTTTCCTGGAGTGGGGTGCCATCACCTTCTCCGAATATCGCTACTTGTTTTTAACTACAAAAGTAGGGTGAATTGGGCTACAGACACATTTGTGGGATAATCAGCTTGTGGGCATAAATTATCAAAAGATATACATGTTAAAATATATGTATATGTATTTATCTTTTGATAATTTATAGCAATACTCTCCTTGGTACTTGGCTACATGTATTTTCTCTCAAGTGCTGAGGTCCAGACAGGCAAGTTTTATTGCTTCCTTTCCTGTGCAGCAGGTTTTATCCTGTTTATCTATATACTAAAAGTGTAGTCTGCTTTGGGTTTTCCAGCTTTATTGTTTCCCCATCTTGGAAAGTTGATTTCTTAAAACCCAATCTTCTCAGATCTTCAGATTTCTCAAAGCTTCAAATTTTTTATGTGAAATTAGCAATTTTTAAATGCCAGCAATCAATTCAAATTTATTTTTGTAAGTGCTAGACAAAAAAAAAAACAATTACCATGAGTCATATTTGAGCTTTGGTCTACCAGTTGACAATCTCTGTTCTAAAGAGATCGACCCGTGTATGTATATATATATGATGTAGAATGTATTTTGCTAGAATGAATCTATTAGATAACATAACCACAAGTTTGGAGAAAAGGGTCCAATTTTAGATTTTTGCTTTTTTTCCTCTATAAATAGACTTGTCAGATCATGTGTCTAGATTTTTCTGCTCAAGAAACATGATCACTGTGTCTACAATATAAGGAAATAGAGGGCATGGTCCCTGCCCTCAGAGTTTTACATCCTATGAAGAGTAGAGTATGCAAGATTCTACTTTGGAAGAAGTAGAATGGATTGAAAAATCACGAGATTTGAAAAAGGAAGACCATTTAGGAAGTCACTGTCTCAGTCTGGGCTCAGTGAGAGCATGATGGCACAAGAAAGGAAGGAGCAGACACCAGATGTTTAAAGGAAGGTGTGGTGGGAGTTGATAACTGGAGGAATGTGGGGTAAAAACTGGAGAGAAATTCTATTTGTGCTTGTTATCAATAACATTCTAAAATTTCTTTTGGTTTGTTCATTTCTCACAAGCCAAAGATAGTATGAAAGATTATTTAATTTATAAAAGTTTCAACAAATGTAATCAGTTTTTATATGATAAGAAGAAAGGGAAAAAAAATCTAGTATTGAGGGAAATATTTTAGCTGATGTATTTATATAATTATATAAATATATTATCCCCTTCTTGGAAAAGAGTCTGGCAAATAACTCCAGTATTCTTGCCTGGATAATCTCATTCTTGCCTGGAGAAGCCTGGTGGGCTGCAGTCCATAGAGTCGCAAAGAGTCAGACATGACTGAAGTGACTTAGCATACATGCACTCACTATCCTCTTCTAGTACTTTCTCAACATTAAAAGATTGCCTTTCTTCTTTAAGAAATAAAAACAAATCAATGTGCACAGGCACATCAGGATTTCAAAATATCTATAGGCTTTTCAGGTTGGAAAGCTTCATTGAAATAGACTGTTAATATTCTCCTAAATCAATACTATTATTTCCACTTATGGCATTTCACTGGCGTCTGATTGTTTGAAGGGGCTATGGGGAAACTGATGACGTTAAGTAAGATAGATTATGGATCACATTCAACTCTCAGTGGGCCTTGCAGGCATAATTCCTGTGTTATTGCTAATGGGAGTTTTGAGTATAAGCCTTTGTGTACTTAAGAATTTACCATTAAAAATCTGTCCATCTCCTCATCCTTTCAGTAGGTTGCAAATAGCATTAACTTTAGGTGTAACTGATCAGCTGATTGGGACAATGGCCTGACTGTAAAAGATTAACACCCAGCAGGTTCCACATCCTGCACCCCTTTTTATTTCCACCCTATAATAAAGAAAATAAATTGGAAATTACCAAGCACTTTCATATGCGTGGTTCACATGTGAATCTCTGCAATTCAGTCCTGAAGATAGGTTCGTGTCTTAATTCAGGTGGCTACTACAAAGTACCAAAGACAGAGTGGTTTATAAACAATAGAAATTTGTTTCTCACGGTTCTGGAGATGTCTGAGGTCAAGGTGTCAGCAGGATCAGGTTCTGGTGAGAACCTTCTTCCTGGTTGCAGACTGCCTTCTCATCGTCTCCTCCAGTGGTGGAATGAGGGTGACAGAACTCTCTGGAGTCCCTTTAACAAGGGCATTAAACCCATTCTGAGGGCTCTACCTATGACCTAATCACTTCTCAGAGGCCCCACCTCGTAGTATCATCATATGAAAGTTAGGATTTCAATGTATAAATTTCTTGGAGACATTCAGTCCACTGAAATTAGGCTGACATACTATATCAATTTAGAAACTAAGGGACTTCCCTGGCAAACCAGTGGCTAAGACTCCCAGGTTGGGGAACTAAGATCCCACATGCCACATGCCAAAATATAAAATTAAAAAAAAAAAAAATCTGATCATCACAGTTGCCTTGCAGTGTCTTGTTCAATGCCATAACACTTGCACAGGTGAAAAAAGGATTAGAACTTAAGTCTTCTGGCAATAAATCCATTGTGTTTCCCAGAGCCCCAAATTGCTTCTCAGCCATTCAATTTAACAAGTGTTTTTTTCCAACCTCATTACAAACGTGGCTTCATCAGGCTCTGAGGGTGGCAAGAATTCACAATATTGCTTCTGCTTCCCAAGGGCTTAGAGTTTATTTGATCAGAACTTGTGCATGTATAAAATGGCTACAGCTTGGACTGTATTCTCATGAAAATTCTTCATGAAGTACTATGGAGAAAGGAGAAGTAATCATGGGCTGTCACTGGGGAGAAGGTCATGGAGGAGTTCTGTGAGTGTTCACGGCCTCTCTGTGACAGGTTATGTAAGCTGGGTACCTGCTCTGTGCCAGGCACGGTGCTGGGTGCCTCTCATACCTTCTCTTATTTAAACCTCAACATAAGCCTCTGAGTTGTGTGTGAAAGTCATTCTTATGTAAGCTGGGTACCTGCTCTGTGCCAGGCACGGTGCTGGGTGCCTCTCATACCTTCTCTTATTTAAACCTCAACATAAGCCTCTGAGTGTGTGTGTGAAAGTCATTCTGTCATGTCCAGCTTTTTGCAACCCCATGGACTGTAGCCCGTCAGGCTCCTCTGTCCATAGAATTTTCCAGGCCAGAATACTGGAGTGGGTTGCCATTCCCTTCTCCAGGGGATCTTCCCGACCCAGGGATCGAACCCAGGTCTCCCACAGTCCAGCCAAATTCTTTACTTTCTCAGCCACCAGGGAAGCCCACAGTCCTCGGAGATAGGTGTCACACTCCCCACTTTACAGAAGAGAACAGCAGTGCTGGGAGAGGTGGAGGGCACACTCCGTCCAAGACACATGGTGGGGCTGGGTTGGGGGAGGGCGGCAGAGCCAGCATGGAATGTAGGACACCAATGCCCCAACTCTTTTTTTTTTTTAAGAATTCCTTTTATTTAATTAATTAATTTATTTATGGTTGTGCTGGGTATTTGTTGTTATATGCTGGCTTTCTCTGGTTGTCGTGAGGGGATCCAGTCTTCCTTGCAATGTGCCAGCTTCTCATTGCTGTGGCTTCTCTTGTTATTTCTCAGTTATTCCTCTTGTTACGGAGCACAGGCTCTAGGTGTGTGGGCTTCAGTAGTTGAAGCATGTGGGCTCAGTAGTTGTAGCTCGTGGGCTTAGTTGCTCCACAGTACGTAGAATCTTCCAGGATTGAACCCACGTCCCCTGCATTGACAGACGGATTCTTACCCACTGAGCCACTAATGGTATACATGATTTTACATTAAGTACATTTTAAAGTTTGACTTTTAAAAAACATACACAAAATTGTGTCTAGTCCTCCAAAGCAAAAAGACCTAGTTTGAGTTCCCCTCTCCCTCAACAAGTGAGCAGACCTATAGAATAGAATGGTGGGGCGGTGGCAGGGGTCGTCTATTATGTTAATAATCTCAATTTATAAAAGAAAGTCCTGGTCCAAAAAAAAAAAATATCCTTCAGCATTGATGTAATTATGAAAAACCAAGTAATCAAACATTTTGGAAAAACTTAGGAAAACAAGAGGACATTAAAGGATCAGCATCTTTTAAAGAGACCCCAGTATTTGTGGCCTAATTCTTGAGGGGCAGTTTGCTTCAAGAAGTCAAGATGCTTTGTTCCCAGAACATTGAGGAAGGTGATCCCTAAGAAAGTTCATCTTTCTGGACAAGTTTCTGTAACGTTTTTATTTTAAAACTTTTGACTGTGTTGGGTCTTTGTTGCCGCTCAGGGCTTTTCTCTGGTTTTCGGGAGCAGGGGCTACTCTCTAGCTGCAGTGAATGGACTTCTCATTGCAGTGGCTTCTCTGTGGAGCCTGGGCTCGCAGGCATGTAGGCTTCAGTAGCTGTGGCTCCTGGGCTGCAGAGCACAGGCTCAATGGTTGTGGTGCTCGAGTTTAGTTGTTCCGAGGCATGTGGGATCTTCCTGGACCTAGGACTGAACCTGTGTCTCCTGCTCTTGGCAGGCAGATTCTTTACCACCGAGCCACTAGGGAAGTCCTGGAGCAAGTTTCTTAAGCTTTCAAATATGGTTTACATGTGCTTTCTAGAACTTTTATTTAATATACTTTTCATACATACATATTCTTGTATTCATATTATTAAAATTTTTTCGCTAATGCCCTATGTTCCATGACAACGGTTTTGTCACATTGTAGGGATGGGCCAGTCCATCCTAAAGGAGACCAGTCCTGGGTGTTCACTGAAAGGACTGGTGCTGAGGCTGAAACTCCAGTACTTTGGCCACCTCCTGCGAAGAGTTAACTCACTGGAAAAGACCCTGATGCTTGGAGGGATTCGGGGCAGGAGGAGAAGGGGACGACAGAGAATGAGATGGCTGGATGGCATCACTGACTCGATGCACATGAGTTTGGGTGAACTCTGGGAGTTGGTGATGGACAGGGAGGCCTGGTGTGCTGCGATTCATGGCGTCGCAGAGAGTCGGACATGACTGAGTGACTGAACTGAACTGAACTGAGGGGTGGGCCAGTATTGGTGCTGGTTGGTACGTCCACAGCTGTTGCCAAATGTACAACTTGTGTCAAGGTGCCAGGTTTAGAGCACAGAGGAGAAAGGCTTCAGGCAATTGAGAGAGAAGTGGGCAGTATCAAACATTAGGTCACAGGATTCAAAGGAGGAAGATAAGATGCTGGAAAAGCAGATGGAGGGTTGACAAACCACAACAGTTCAGTAAGGGAATTTTTTATTGTGGTAAAATAAGCATAACACAAAATATGCTATATTAACCATTTTAAGTGCACAATTTAGTGGCATTAATTATTCACAATGTTGTGCAATCACTACCACTATCTATTTCCAAAACTTTCCTATTACCCCAAACAAGCACTCTGTACCCATCAAGCAATAACCTCCCATTACTCCTCCCTCCAGCCCCTGATAAACACTAATCTCTCTGTCACTATGTATTTTCTACAAACTTTGTCCTTTCGTCTGGCTTATTTCAAGGTGCACCCAGGTTGTAATATGTACCAGAACTTCATTCCTTTTAATGGCTGGATATTATTCTATGTATGTACCACATTTTGTTCATTCATCTGTTGATGGACACTTGGTTTGTTTCCACTTTTTGGCTATTGTGAATAGTGCTGCAATAAACATTGGCATACAATACATCTTTGAGTCCCTGTTTTCAATTCTTTTGAGTATATGCAAGAGTGAATTGCTGGTAATTATATATTTAACTTCTTGAGGATCTGCCAAGTTGTTTTCCACAGAGACTGCACCATTTTACATTTACATTCTTAACAGCCGTATATGAAGGTTCCAATTTCTCCACATCCTTGCCAGCACCTCTTATTTCTGTTTTTGTTTATTTGTTTAATAGTCATCTTTATAGGTATGAAGTGGTATTCACTGTGATTTTGCATTGCATTTCCTGATCACTAATGATGCTGAGCATTTTAAAAATTGGGTTGTTTGTCTTTTATTGGGACTTCGATTGTGATTCAGCTAGTAAAGAATCTGCCTATAATGCGGGAGACTTGGGTTTGATCCCTGGGTTGGGAAGATTCCCTGGAGAAGGGAAAGGCTACCCACTCCAGTATTCTGGCCTGGAGAATTCCATGGACTATAGAGTCCATGGGGTCGCAAAAGAGTTGGACACGACTGAGTGACATTCACTTTATATAAATATTATTGAGTCGTAGAAGTTCTTATGTATTTTAGATATTAAACCCTTATCAATATATGATTTGCAAATATTTTTCTCCCATTCTGTGGGTTCCCTTTTCACTTACTTTTTTTTTAGTATTAAAAAAGTTTTACTTCAATTTTTTCCCTTAAACTTCTCTTTTCACTTACTTTATTTTAGCATATAAAAAGTTTTACTTCAATATTTTTCTTCTTATAAACAACTTTGAAAAGTTGATATGCACCTGTCTAGCATAGCTGTTATTTAAAGGCAATATGAGGGCCGCCAAGAACGTCTCCCAGACAGGAAATTCTGCTCAAAATCTTCATGCTGAGGGTGAAGGCGGGAGGAGGGGTAGAGGTCTGCCATCAATGTCTCACCCCAAATCCCTGCCCTGGGGTGAATCACGTTCTGCTAAGTCACAACTTGTAGCTTCCAAGATTACCTGAATGTTTGGGTAGTTGGGGAGAATGCCAGGGTTTCAAGATGGCCCACATACAGCCTGATGGGCCCTCAGCCAGCACCTTCTTCCCATTTCAGCCATAGACGTGCTAAGCTCCTGGGTGGCTGGGGCCTGCCTGGACCCTAGGTGGGAGGCAGCCTGTCTTCCAAGCACCCTGACCCAGTTTCCACCAGGACTTTGTGACGTTTCCAGTCTCATGTGGTATCAGGCGCTGCTGAGGCCTATGTTATGATTCTAAGGCAGACAGTGAAGAGAGTCAGGCAAAGGTCTGGGGACCATGGCTGGGGTAGAACCTGCAGCCTTGGGCTGCCCCTACTTGTTTATTTCCAGTCTGTGGTCCCTCGTAGGGAGGCCTGGATCAAGCCTAGTGATGGCTGCCTTAGCCCTGTGGTGGGAGAAGAGGGCACGGAGGGAGAGACACAGAGTCATAAGGACTCGAGAACCAGACAGAAACTTGTCCTCAGTTTGTCAGTTTGCCCACCTGAAGCAGAACTCTCAAAGGGACTCCTCAGATCAGGCCTGCTGGGTGACCACCCAGGGCATGGGCAGGCCAGGTTGAACCTGGGGCCACAGCTTTGAAGAACGTTGGCAGGGGAGGACTGATTGAGAATGGGGCATGAGGAGTGTTCAAGGTATGATCCTGCCAGCGCCCAGCCATCAGAAAAGGAAGCAGTGCTCCTTGGAATGATCCATGTGGTCAGGGTTGGGCAGGCCGGCATACTGGCTCAGGGCAGGAGTACTGGAGGCTCCTTCTCTGGGGATTGTGGTCCTGGATCATCTCCTTGTTCACAAAGCCCTAGTGTAGTCCCTTGCTTCAGGGGTTTTGTCTACTATGAACCAGCTGCAACAAAATGTCCTTCTTGTTCTGACCAGCAAAGAGTAGTTGGCTCACAGTGTGGTCATCCAAGTCCCTCATGATGGCGTGGATCACCCATAGCATCAAAGTGATGCTTGTTCCTCTCATGATCATGTGAATAGACTTCACCTCTTGATAATGAGCTTGAGTTTCTGGTCTGGACAGATGGCAGACTTTTCTTTGCCCTGGTAGACTTAGCAGCCAGATTGGGCGCTGAAACTCAATGATGTCTCCAGTCTTCATGTTTTCCAGGGACTGGGACATCTTCTAGTAGGAAACATGGGATAGGTATCTTTGAAGTAAACCTTGATAACTGGGCCCATCAAGCCCCTTTATCATGCCTGGAAGCGCTGTAGGGCTGAGTGATTAGGCTGTGGTGGATTTGAGCTGAAAATTAGATATGATGACTTATGAGGGGGTCCAAGATGTGATGGGGATATAGCAGGTTGAAATAGAACCACTGGTGTTATGGCTGATAATCTCATCACTAAGCCACAGTGAGTACTTGCTATCTGGGATTTCCAATGGCTAGGGTGCAGTGCTGGATACAGGGGCTACAGAGGACCAGACTAGGGAGAGAACCACAGGTGCTTAGCTGGAACCTGTGAGGATGGCTGCTGCCCCAGCGAGAAAGCTGGGCCACCTCTTCTCACGATATCCTTTGGTGCACAAACGTTTTCAATTTTGATGAAACCCAGTTTATCTATTTTTTTAAACTGCTTGTGCTTTGGTGTCATATCTAAGAATGCATTGCTAAACCAAAGGTCACCAAAATTTACCCCTATGCTTTCTTCCAAGAGTTTCATTATTCCATTTTGAGTCAATTTTTGTACATGATGTGAGAACAGCCTCCAACTTCATTCCTTTACATCTAGAATCCAGCTGTGCCAGAACTGTTTGCTGAAGGGACTACTCTTTCCCCACTGAATGAATATAGTACTCTTGTGGAAAACCAATTCGCCAGAGATGTGTGGGTTCATTTTGGGACTATCAGTTCTGTTCTATTGGTCTGTATGTCTATCCTTAAGCCAGTATTACACTGTTCAGATTACTGTAACTGAGCAGTAAGTTTTGAAATCAGGAGTTGTCAGTCCTCCAATTTTGGAAATGGCATCCCACTTCAGTATCCTTGCCTGGAAAATCTCATGGACAGAGGAGCCTGGTGGGGTGCAGTCCACGGGGTCGTAAAGAGTGGGGCATGACTGAGCGACTAACACTTATTACACTTACAAAGATTGTATTGGCTATTTTGGGACCCTTGCAGTCCCATGTGAATTTGAGGATAGGGTTTTTTTCATTTCTGAAAAAAAAGGCTGTTGGAATGTTGACAGAGATTGTGTTGAATCTGTAAATCACTTTGAGTAGTAGTGCCATCTTAACAATTTAAATCTACGTTCCAATCCATTAACATGGATATAGGTCCATTTAGTTAGGTCTTTCTTAATTTGTTTCAGAAATGTTTTAGAGTTTTCAGTGTATATATCACCTCCTTGGTTAAATTTATTCTTAACTTTTTGATGCTATTTTAATACCAGTGGAATGTTTTCTTGTTTCCTTTTTGATTATTCATTACTAGTGTATTGAAACATGACTGATTTTTGTGTGTTGATCTTGTGACCTGCAACTTTGCTGAATTTTTAAAATTAGCTCTAGTAGCTTTCATGTGGACTCTTTGGAACTGTCTATATATAAAATCATGACATCTGTGAATAGAGATGGTTTTACTACCATCTCTTCAATTTGTTTGTCCTTTAGTTATTTTTCTTACCTGCTTGCTCTAGCTAGAACTTCCCATGTTGAATCTCAGTGATATAAGTATGCATCCTTGTCTTGTTACTGCTCTTAGGGGTAAAGTTTTCAGTTTTATTCTTATCATGTTAGCTGTGGGTTTTTCATAAATGCCGTTTATCTTGTTAGATAAGTTCCTTTTTATTCTGAGTTTTCTGAGTGTTTGTATCCTGAAAGGTGGTTGAAAGTGAAAGTGAAAGTCACTAAATTGGGTCTGAGGCTTTGCCACCCCATGGACTATACAGTCCATGGAATTCTCCAGGCAAGAATACTGGAGTGGGTAGCCTTTCCCTTCTCCAGGGGATCTTCCTGACGCAGGGATCAAACCCAGGTCTCCAGCATTGCAGGCAGATTCTTTACCCACTGAGCCACAAGGGAAGCCCACACTGAGATGATCATTTTTTATTACATTTGTTCTCTTAATGTAGTTTATTACATTGACTAATTTCTTGGTATTGAACCACTCTTGCATTCCTGAGATAAATCCCACCTGGTCATAGTAGATAATCCTTTTCATATGTCGTTAGATCTGGTTTGCTAGTATTTTATTTAGGATTTTTGCATCCAGAAAGGATATGTTTTTTCTTGTGATGTGTTTTTTTTTTTTCTTGTGATGTCTTCATCTGCCTTTGGTCTCAGTGTAATACTAGCCTTAGAGAATGAGTCAGGAAGTGTTCCCTCCATCATGGTTAACTTCATCAGCTTTGGAGGTAGATGGTGTCAGTTTTAAGCCTACTTTTGCTGTCAAATAGTTTGTAATAAGTTTTTTTCATTGTTTACCTGTCTAGACATCAGTTTTCCATCTGTAAAATTGGTGTGTTGGGAGGATTAATTGGGATCATTCATTGTAAAGCCTGTGGTATACGGGTAAAAGTTTAAGGATCAGCTCTTAGAGGAAGTGGGAGTAGGAAACCCTATTTTTGTAGTGTGTGCCTGTTTCCATGGTATAATACTCCTGCCATGGTTGATTTTAAGATGCCATTGTGAAGTTATCTAAGGGGAGATGAGAAGAAATGTACCTAGTATCCTTGAATGAGCCAGTGGAAACTGACTCCACTATATGACTTAAAATAAAAGTATGAAATACATAATAAATGATCAGTGATTAAATATTGGGCTTGCCAGATGGCACTAATGGTAGAGAACCCACCTAACCAGTGTAGGAGACATAAGACATACGAGTTTGATTCCTGGGTTGAGAAGATCCCCTGGAGGAGGCATGGCAACCCACTCCAGCAGGCTTGCCTGGAGAATCACCTGGACGGAGCAACCTGGCAGGCTGCAGTCCATAGGGCTGCAAAGAGTAAGACATGACTGAAGTGACTTAGCCAGTACGCAAAGCACAAGTACATATTATTTCAGTTGCCTTTAGCGAAAAGAATTAAATAAAGTGAAAATAGAATGACTCCTGAAAAGTCAAGCTATAACTCTCCCTCTATATTGCCTTATGTTCTAAAATATGCTTCGTACTTTGAAATGTTATCTTCAGATGGTCTATTCTCTGTGGGAATCACTTTGCATATCTCCTTACTATCTCTAGATCTTGCATCATTGTTTACAGTGAACATAATCACAGGGAGGACAGGGTGTGGATAAGTCTGTCTGCCCTCCTGACAATTGACCACACCTGGTTTTTATCGTCGTCGTCTTTTTTTTTTTTTTAGATTTTTTGACCATTTTTAGAGTCTTTATTGAATTTGGTCTTAATATAATGTTGCTTGTATTTTATGTTTTGCTTTTATGACCATGAGGCTTGTGAGATCTTAGCTCCCCAACTAGCGATCGAATCTGTACCTCCTGCATTGGAAGGCAGTCTTGACCACTGGACTGCCAGGGAAGTCCCCAGTTAACTACACCTGGAAACACTCCTTGCTCCTGATTGCTTAACATGTTAACCTTGAAGACTGCTGGAAAATTTAGAGACAGCATCCTGCCTTGGCTCCCTGGTTACTAAGGTGTTCTGCCTGATACTCACCCTGACAACAGCCACCACCTGGTCATGCTTTCCCTAGAAGGCACACATAGATTGCCCAGCTGCCTCATCAGGCAAAGAGTTCTAAACAGTGTCTAGACTTCTGCTCAGATCCAGGCTTAGGACACTTTATGAAGTAAAGACTATCTTGCTCTGTCCCCTCAGTACCTTTCGGTAAATTTCAATCCTTTTACCAACTCATATGTTGTCCCATTTCCTTGTCCATCCATCCATCCACCATCCATCCAACCAAAACTTGCAGAGTGCCTAATGGCAACAAACACAAAGACGGTATATGGCTTCCACTACCTATAAACTCACAGCCTGAGATGGGGTCGGGTAAAGGCTTTAGCAATACATGAACCTTGAACTACCAGATGTTCAAGCTGACTTTAGAAAAGGCAGAGGAACCAGAGATCAAATTGCCAACATTCCTACCCACCCACTCATCCATCCATCCACCCACCTGCCTACCCACCCACACATCCATCCATCCACCCACACATCCATCCATCCACCCACCCACCCATCCATCAATCCATCCATCCACCCATCCATCTATCCACCATCCATCCATCCATCCATTCATCCATCCATCCATCCATCTGATACATACAAAGTCCATCCTCTGTGTTTGGTGTGGAACTCTGTGAACCTAGGCTTAGAGGGCATCTCAGATGGGCCCCAGGGTCAGAGGGAGGTCCATCATACTGGACAATAACATGATGTTAACTGTCATACTCAAAGCATCAACCTTGTACCATGCTAAGTGTCAGACACATATTCTCAGCATGGCCTCCCCACAACCACCGCATGGAGTAGATCTCGTTAGCCCATTTATAAATGAGGGCACTGAGGCTGAGAGAGATTAGTGCCTCACCCAAATTCCCGTCATCCATAGATGTTGGGGTTAGGACTCACATCTAAGTCCACATGACCCCAAAGCCAGTGCTCCCAGCTTGTTCTAATGCCTAATGTGGGATGGGGCTTTGGAGAATGGTTGTGGGTATGGGCTTGTGTGCAGACTATGTGTCGAGTGCCCCCTCTGCCAGACTGTCCTCTTGTTCAGTCCCAAGAGCAGGGCCACAGAGTAGGGAATGGAAGCTCCCGTGGGAACCAAGCCAGGTCTTGAGAAAGACTGGGCATATCATAGCATGAAGTGGTTCTTCAAGCAGCTGGATTTAGTGTTTCCCAGGTTGGAGGAAGGCAGACACGGCACATTAAAAATGACTGTGAGGAGTGTAAATTATCAGGCACGGCTGCTTAGGTTTACGCGCTTTGTCTGTAATTCTTGCTCTGTTCCGGTGTGATCTGAAATGAAATATGGGCAAACTGTGCCCATTATCGTGGGTGGGCCTGGCGTCTTCCGGCTTATTTATCCCTTCTAATCCACTTGGCAGTTTACGGGCCCGCCAAAGAGCTTCCAGCCTCAACACCTCCTGGATTTTTTCAGCCGAGGATCATCCCTCCTCCCTGCCTGCCACGGGACAGAAAACGGAGGAAGCCAGGAGTTCACACGGGTGATGCAAGGAGGCAGGGCAGAACAGTGCACAGCAAACTCTGACACAAGTTCTCTGCGGTCAGTTCCCTCCGTGTCTAAGAACGAGGGGTCTGGAGGTTACCTTGCTGAGTGACCTTTGGTGCCTCTGAGCCTCTCGGAGCCTCCGTTCCCTGACTTTGAGACTGGACTTGGTAACACACATGCCCACTCTAGCTCTCTGGTAGGGCCACCTGGCACAGAGCGCAGACGCTGGCTCAGAGGTGCCCCAGGGGTGCCCTGATGGCTCAGCCACTACAGGAGACATGGGTTCGACCCTGATCCGGGAGGATCCCACATGGCAGAAGCCACTGCAATGAGAAGCCTACGCACTGCAAGTAGAGAGTAGCCCTCGCTCTCCGCAACCAGAGAAAAGCCTGAGCGGCAGTGAAGACCCAGCAGAATCAAAAATAAATAAATAAAGTTATATTTTATAAAAGGTGCCCCTAGTTCACGGGGAAAGATGCCTGTCTGATCAGTCTACTATGGCCATTTGCTTGGTGCTGCTACACATTACATATATTTATAGTTCCTAATAGATGCCTCTAAGGGCCTTCCCTTTCTGGCACTGGGCTTCTATTGTGGTCCTCTGTTTAATGGAGGTGGTAATACCCGTCTATTTGTAAGCTGAAGGGTTAGGCCAGGAGAATCAAAGTTTTCCTCTGTGCTCCTGTAGCATTTTGTTCAGGCTACTGCTGGCTGATACGTGTCACATGCTATACTGGGATATTTTGAGGGCTGGCGTCTGATTTATCTCCAGGTCCCTGGCATCCAGCATAGAGCTTGGTACAGAGCAGGCACCAGTGAATGTCTGACAAAGGGATGGAGAGATGAGGGCATATGTGGAAAATGGATGAATGAATGCACAAATGCATTCCACCTTCATAGAGTGTTAGTGAATATTAGCTCCGTGTTGTTAGGGTCACGGGAATGGAGGAGGGAAGTGGAATGTGGAAGATAAGATGTCTAGAGTGTCCAGGGTGAGCAAGAAGAACAAGGACACAGTAGAACAGGGAGGGGGTGTGCCCAAGCCGGCACCCTGCCTGGGAGATGAGCAGGCCTGGCTCCATAAGAGGGCCAGCGAGGGGGTGGGCACTGCCTCCATCTGAGGGCACTGGGGCAGGACCCAGCCCCTGGTGTTTTCCATTTTGTTGAGCAAATGGGATTGCCCTTGTTGCTTTCTCTGATGATCTACATAATGCATTCTCTTGATAAAAACATCCACTCAGAACAGAGAGTAAACAGAAAAAACTAAAAAAATTCTCTCCAATCCCACCACTCAAAGTAACCACTGGTAAGATTTAGGTGATTCTTTTTCAGACATCTGTGCACCTAAATACATACGCACAGGCATATATATTAAATATGAATACAAAGCTGCACAATGAGACACTACATGCTGTGCCATAACCTAATTTTGTCACTCAGCAGCATGTTGGAACACACTCGTCTGTGTCTCCATTTTAAAGGTAAAGAAATTTCAGCTCAGAGATGTGAGGCCCTTGGCCCCTGCGTCTGCCCTTTGGGTTCTGTCTTTGCCTGCCTTGTTTCCTTCCTCTCCTTCCTCCCTCCCTTTGTTTTTTTCCTTCTTAAAGGAACTGATTCACTGGAAGCACAGACACAAAGTATTGTAAGTCTTGGCATAGAGTATGTAAATGGGTGATATTTAAATGCTGTTTTTTATTTGACTCTAAACCCAAAAAGCAGTCTGCATGGAACGTGCCGAGCTGCTGTGCTGATTATGTAGATCCTTGTCTTTTCTCTTCTGAAAAGCCCAAAGCTTAAATTGAAAGTGCAACAGTGCATCGCTGTGGCTGGGGGGCTGGCAGGTGTAGAGCAAGCAGGGGCTTGAAATGTGCCTGGGGGAGATGGGGGGCGGGGCTTGTGCATCCCCACTGCTGGTAGGAAAGGAATGTGTCCCAGCTGGCCTGCTGTCCCGGGGTGAGGAGGAGACCTGGAGGGCAGAGTCACTCCAGCCAGCTCACAGACTGGTGAGAACTCAGTGCTTACTGTATTGCAACACTGTGATTGCCGAGGTCACTCATTCTGTGGCCGTAGTTGACCGATACATCAGGGATACATTGCCAGTTACTCCAGCCTCAGATCCCAGTTCCCTCATCTGAAAAATAGGGGTGTGATGATCTCTCTACTAGGGCTGTTGTGTGTGTGAGATGGGCTCCTAGCTGCACAGATGGTAGTGAGCACTCTGTTCGTATGAGCTGTTACTAAACGGGTGACCTTAGAGTGAGGCTTTTCAAATCACACAGCCCCTTCATGGGCTGTGGAACCAACTCAGTGCGTCCGTACTGGCCCTTTTCTTTTGGTAGAAAAGAAAGTTATCACAATACTCACCTTTAGAAAGTCCTGTAGGATTTGGCTTAAAGTGTATGTATAAAACAGATTTCTCCATGGGTCACAGTCAAAAGGACTGGAGAGCCTCTGCCTGAGCGAGGTCAGGCTGTTTTCTTCCCAGGAGGCTAGTCCAGGTTGATGGGGCAGGAGTGGGGGGTGGGGGATGCCAAGGGCAGAAACGTGGAGGCTGCCCCAGCCTGCCCTCCTAACCTCCTCTACCTCAGTAGCTTGCGGGGTAGGGGGATCCCCAGGCAGGATTGATGGGGACACATCCCCTCCAAGTTCTCAGCTGCCCTTTTCCTGGTCCTCCCAGAGCACTTAGGTATAGTCCAGAACGGTCTACTAGGGCTGTTGTGTGTGTGAGATGGGCTCCTAGCTGCACAGATGGTAGTGAGCACTCTGTTCGTATGAGCTGTTACTAAACGGGTGACCTTAGAGTGAGGCTTTTCAAATCACACAGCCCCTTCATGGGCTGTGGAACCAACTCAGTGCGTCCGTACTGGCCCTTTTCTTTTGGTAGAAAAGAAAGTTATCACAATACTCACCTTTAGAAAGTCCTGTAGGATTTGGCTTAAAGTGTATGTATAAAACAGATTTCTCCATGGGTCACAGTCAAAAGGACTGGAGAGCCTCTGCCTGAGCGAGGTCAGGCTGTTTTCTTCCCAGGAGGCTAGTCCAGGTTGATGGGGCAGGAGTGGGGGGTGGGGGATGCCAAGGGCAGAAACGTGGAGGCTGCCCCAGCCTGCCCTCCTAACCTCCTCTACCTCAGTAGCTTGCGGGGTAGGGGGATCCCCAGGCAGGATTGATGGGGACACATCCCCTCCAAGTTCTCAGCTGCCCTTTTCCTGGTCCTCCCAGAGCACTTAGGTATAGTCCAGAACGGCAGTATTTAGAGTCAGGCTGGGACACAGAGCCCAGCTCTGCCCATTGCTAACAGAGGAAACTAGGGAACATTTTCCCCTTCGTGAAATGAGGCTGTGGGGTTCTTACCTCAAAGGTATTGGATAAGACAATTGTTATTATCCTCGTTTT
>SJYC01032893.1:0-26654 GCA_006408675.1 Madoqua kirkii | reverse complement strand
TTGGATTTGAATGAGACAGAATCAGCAGATACAGTATTGCGCTGGAAACTGAAGGGGTAGAGAACTCTTCCTTTTTCTCTTGAAAAAGCATGATTTTTTTTTTTTTGCAACTAAACAGCCCTTTGGGCTGAGTTTGCTTCTCTGCTGCTGACACTGAAAAATGCCAAACAAAGAGAGCAGCCCAGCTCTCCTTGAGATGTGCCTCCAGGGATGGGGAGGCGCCTCCAAGTCTCTCGCAAAAACTGAGTGAGGGATGACACCGCTGTCTTGGGAAGCATGGCTTCCTGTTCTATAAGGAAAAGGCCCCGGGCATCCAGGAAGGACCACCATCCCACGTTGCAAGTTGCCCATCTTCCCTGAAACCCAGGAATGACCCTGCTTGCTAAGGAGCCCGGAGTCTGTGTATCTCAGTCCTTACGTGGGGTCCGAAGACTTGGAGGACTGGATGTGGCAGACAGGCCTTCAAAGGAGCTATCGCTGTCCTAGAGGAGCCATTGGCATTTGAAGGTCACCTTGCATCTGAACCCTCTCCCACACGTGGGAAAATCTCAAGATAGTGGAGAGGAAGGGTCATGCCTTTCACTCTGGAAATCACGGCAGAACAGATGGCCTCATCTTTTCTCCCTAAAAGCTGGATTGTGGACTTAGCTCAGAACTATGCTGGGACCTTGGCAGGAGGGACACAAGGCAGGAGAATCATCAGGACTTGTCGCAAGAAAGGAAACCGTGGCGGTTAAGAGTGTGGGGTCTGGAAATTACCAGCCAGGCAGAATCTTGGCTCTTCCATTTACTGACTGTTAATATTGGACAACTTGCTGCACCTTTCTGTGCCTCAGCTTCCTCATCTGTAAAATGAGCAAGCACAGGTGAAGCATCTGACATGTGCCTGGACCTAGTTAGGGCTCAGGGAAGGCCAGCTGACGCTGCCATTTGTGATGGTGGTGATGGCAGATTCCAGCTGATGGAGACACATCTTCCATGAGCCCCCCAGTTATGCTGCAGGGACATCTCAAGCGCACAGACGCCAAGGCATGGTTGTGGCTGGGTCCTCGGTGCCCTGGCCCTGTACGTGCAAATCAGTATCATTTCAACAAGCCTCTTTTCTGCTCAAGTTGCTGAAGTCTCTTTTTGTTGTCCTTAACCAAGACCCTGAAGGGTACACGCCATAATTAATCCACAGAATGATTTAGAGGAAGCTCCAGAATCTATTTGTGTGGTCAGGGTTGCCTCAGATTAAGAGTGTAATATATGTTATCTGTCTGATCCTCCACACGCCCCCCTGGGAGGGACAGAGCTCCTTCTGTTTTCTACTTGCTAGTAAGTACTTGTAGATTCACAAATGAGATAAGGGATGTAAGGGCTCTTGATAAATGAGGAAGAATTTTACCACCAGTGGTTCATATTTCTGCTGAGTATGGCAGGATCTTCCATACACCTCAATTCATATCTTATTTCTTGCACAAATCATCCCCAGCCCCCAAACCTTGGTCTCCTCATCAGTAAAGTGGGAAGAATAGCCCCCAGAAAATCCCCAAAAAGAATATTGTTATGAACCACAATGTGAGTGTTGAATGGAGAGACAATGGCAGATGTTACTAAAGAAATTTCTGAGGGGGTGGGGAAGATAGGGAGAGGGGATTAAGAGGCACAAACTACTACGTATAAAAGCTACAAGGATATATTGTACAACACAGGAAATCTAGCCATTGCTTTATAATAACTACGAGTATAATCTATAAGAATTTTGAATCACTACATTGTACACTTGAAACAAATGTAATATTATAAAACAAATATACCTCAATAAAAAAATTTGAGAACAAAAATATGTGATAATAGTGTAAAAACTCTAACAGTGTATCACATCTTTTTGCTGTTTAAAAGCATTCTGGGAAGCCAATCCCAGAGACCAAAAATACCCCTTAAAAAAAAAAAAATCAGAGACTTAACACACGCTTATGCCTATGGTAAAATTAATTAGATTATGCAACAACTGCAAAGTATTAAACTGGAAGAAGACAAAAAAAAGGAAAAAAAATTTTTTTTTGATTCTTTCAGACCTCAGGGCAGGGGAAGAGCTCTGGGACTTGCGGGACAGGGAGTGAGCACGTGGGCAGGAGAGGCCTGTGCTGGGCAGAGGGTCGACTCAGCTCCCTCCAGGATGGGAGCATGGCCTTTGTATGGCTCTTGGCTTTAGGAGCGTTCGAGCCACTTGCAGCCAGTTCCCAGGACTGCATGTTCCCAGGGGCTCAGCAATGTTCAGGCTATCCCAGCAATCCAAGCTCCACTGGATTTTGTGTGTGTGTGTGGAGAGAAGGGTGGTTAGAGATTGCAGGGTGGGATCAGGGAGCTCCTAAGAGCTTAACAAATCTATAGCGGTTAAAAGAAATGTTTTTGGAGTTAAAGTGTCCAGCTTAGAATCCCAGTAACACAACCAACTAGCTGTGTGACCTTAAACAAGTTAATTCACCGCTCTGAGCTGTAATTTCCCTATCTAGCACTCACAGAGTTTGGGGGAAGAGTAAGTATTTAGCACTGAGTCTTAATAAACAGTAGTTAATTACTATTACATTGTTGCTGAGTTTATCTTATCAATCACTTCCCAACGTATTCTCATTATCTTTGACCCCAGGTCTCTACCAGCACCAGAGGGGCGGGAGATCGTCAGAGCAAGAGTTTAGCTCCCAACAGATCTTGGCCTGCTCAAGGCTCCCAGGCGAGGCCTTCTTGGAGTTCACTAGTATTTGGAGCAAACCACAGCCTGGCTCTGGTGTCCAGGAGTGTGTCTGGTGCACAGACAGAGCTCCGCAAATGACAGCTATAGGTATTATTTTGGGCACAAGACCTCATTCAGGAAGTGGATGAGTTTAATTACGGGAAAACTGAATAATGTCATCCTTTTCATTCCTGTAACTGTGACTTCCAGACACCTGTTCCATTCAAGAGAAAAATAGGTTTAATTTGAAAAATGCTTCTTCTGCAGTCCCTAATCAGTGTCTTATTGAAGTCTGTGGTACAGAATGTCTTCCACTGAGAAAGTGCATCAGAGCCATGGGGAAAGTCTAGGAGGGAAGATGGAGCCTATGATGTCGGAAGAGTTGTACCTCCTGTTACTTGGCTGGGGTGGGCATTGTCCAGAGTTAGGGGCAAGGTCAATGAAACTCGACCACATGCTTGACAGGATATTTTGCGTCTCTCACAGTGACATCTACGGTAAGTTTAAAGTCCCATGAAAATGCTGATGTTAAACTATTGGGTGAGAAAAACAGACGATCCTGACTTTCTGAAAACTGACAAAATTCCTTGCATAAAAATAGACTGGAACTTCATTTCTATATACTTCCCTTATGGCTCAGATGGTAAAGTGTCTGCCTACAATGCAAGAGACCCAGGTTCGATCCCTGGGTCAGGAAGATCCCCTGGAGAAGGAATGGCAACCCACTCCAGTACTCTTGCCTGGAAAATCCCATGGACAGAGGAGCCTGGTGGGCTACAGCTCATGGGGTGGCAAAGAGTCAGACACGACTGAGCAACTTCACTTACTTACTTAACACTTACTTACTTATACTTACTTCACTTCTATACAAGCTGGAGTATCAAGGAAGACTTACCCTCCCACCCAAGACAGCTAAAACACTGGACAAAACATATGAAACAATGGATTTCAGACGTTGACCAACAGGCGGTGCAGGACAGTCACCCTGAGTAGTAAGCCTTTGACTGTCCCAGCTTCCTGTCTGGAGAAGTTTCTTGCTTTGGTGCAGGAAGAAGAACCTAGGTGGTGCCTGGTCCCAGGAGCTAGTCTGTGGCACTGAGACAACCAGAGTTCGCAGGGCAGAGTAACAGAGGAGAGGGGGCTGCCCAGAAAGAAAGCTCCAGGGGTCTGCCTCACTCGTGCCTTCAGCTGAGAGCTGATCAGGCCACGTGTGTGAGGAACCTATGTGAGGCTGGGGAAGAGCTGCCCAAGAAGGAGCAGGAGACACCACATCCAGAGCTCACACAACAGAGTGAGTTGTCTGCATTCTTACCAGCCATAGGTGCGAAATTCTTGGCAAAATGTTACCAAGTGGAATTCAAGTATATATAGAAAGAACAGCATATCATGACTAAGTGGAGCTTATCCTGAGAATGTAAGATTAGCTTCATGTTTGAAAACTAACAATGTAATTCACCACATTAACAGACTAAAAAAAGAAAAACATATGATCATTTTAATAAAAGAAAAGAAGTTGTGACCCAAAAAAAAAAATCTAATCTTCATTCATGATAAAATTGCTTTCAGCAAACTAAGGGAATTTCCTCAACCTGATAAAAGGCGTCTACAAAAGACCAAACGCTTCCTAGGAGAAAGCTGAGTGCTTCCTAAGGTCAGAAACAGGCAAAGCTGTCCCGTCACCTCTGCACAGCATCATGCTGGAGGCGCTAGCCAGAGTAAAACGGCAAGAAAAAGCAGTAAAACGCCTCAGATCGAAAAGGAAGAAGTAAAACACTTTTATTCACAGATGACACGATTACTTAAGTAGAAAATTTTATACTTCCTACCAAAGAGTTACCAGAAATATTAACAATAAGGAAGTTTAACTAGATTGTAGGACACAAGGCCAATATACAAGAAGCAATTGTATTTCTGTATGTTAGAGGTAAGCGGGCTTCCCTGGTGGCTCAGAGGTTAAAGCGTCTGCCTCCAATGCGGAGACCCGGGTTCGATCCCTGGGTCGGGAAGATCCCCTGGAGAAGGAAATGGTAACCCACTCCAGTATTCTTGCCTGGAGAATCCCACGGATGGAGAAGCCTGGTTGGCTACAGTCCACAGGGTCACATAGAGTTGGACACAACTGAGTAACTTCACTATACACTCTAGTAGAAAAGAACCCGCCTGCCAAAAGAACCCGCCTGCCAATGCAGGAGATATAGGAAATGCAGATTCGATCCCTGGGTAGGGAAGAAGCCCTGAAGGAAGGAATGGCAATGCACACCAGTACTCTTGCCTGGAGAACCCCATGGACAGAGGAACCTAGCAGCTACAGTCCACAGGGTTGCAAAGAGTCAGACAAGACTGAAACACTTAGTGTGCGCACACACACATTTTAGAAATAAACTTTTGATATTTTAAAAGTGATATCATACTATAACATCAAAAATATAAAATACTTAAGGATAAATATGTTAAAAGACCTAAACATTGAAAATTATAATACATTGCTCAGAGAAATTAACAGCTAAATAAAATGAGAAATAGACAATGTTAATCAATATCAATTCTTCCCAAATCGATCTATAGATTCAATGCAATCTCAAAACCCAGCAGGCTTTTTTTTTGGCAAGAGTGTGGAAATTAATAAGCTGAGTCCAAAAGTTATATGTAAATACAAAAGACCTGGAATAGCTGGAACAACTTTGAAAAATAAGAATTAAATTGGAGAACATATGCCACCTGGTTTCAAGACTTATAAGGATATGCTAATCAGATAGTTTGGTGTTGGTATAAAAGTAGCCGAATAAATCAGTGAGACAGACTAGAAAGTCCAGAAAAAGACCCATACGTACATGTAATACTCAGTTGTGTCCGACTCTTTGGAACCCATGGGCTGTAGCCTGCCAGGCTCCTCTGTCTGTGGAATTTTCCATGCAAGAATACTAAAGCAGGTTGCTATTTCCTACTCAGGAAGGGATCTTTCTGACCCAGGAGTTGAACCCATGTCTCTTGTGTCTCCTGCACTGGCAGGCAGATTCTTTACCATTGTAGCATCTGAGAGGCCCCATATGTATATGGTCACTTGATTTTCACAAGAGAAAAGGATGCTCTTTTCCATAAATGGTGCTGGAACAATTATATGATCAAAATGACCAAAAAATAAGTTTGGCTCTTGTCTCAGATCATATACAAAAATTAACAAAAAAGATCATAGCCTTAAATATGACAGCTAAAACTATAAAACTTCTAGAGCCAAACACAGAAAATCTTCCTGACCTTGGGTTTCACAAAGGTTTCTTAAATACAACACAAAAACTACAAATTACTGAGGAAATAAATCAATAAATTGTACTTCATCAAAATGATAAAGTTTTGTTTTTCAAAAGCATAGGTTAAAAAAATGAAAAAGCAAACTACAGACTAGGAGAAAATGTTTGCAAGCATGTATCTGACATAGTGATGATCAATATACAATTTTGCAAATATGTTAAAGTGTATATTTTAAAAGGGTGAACTTTATGGTATAGGAACTATATCCCCTCTCCCCAAAAAACTGTAAACAAAGAGCTCTTAGAGCTTAATAAAACAAAAAAGGCAAAAACTTAATTTTAAAAATTGGCAAAAGGTTTGTACAGAGACTTCACTGAAGAAGATATAAGAAGGGCAAATAAGTACATGCAAGGATGCTTAGGGCTTCCCAGGTGGCACTAGTGCAGTAGACATGAGAGATGCGGGTTCAATCCCTGGGCCAGGAAGATCCCCTGGAGGAAGGCATGGCAACCCACTCCAGTATTCTTGCCTGGAGAATCCCATGGACAGAGGAGCCTGGTGGGCTACCGTCCATAGGACTACACAGAGTCAGACACGACTGAAGCAACTTAGCACTCACGCAAGGATGCCTAAGATCATTAACATCATTCAGTTCAGTTCAGACACTCAGTCATGTCTGACTGTTTGCAACCCCATGGACTGTAGCATGTCAAGCTTTCCTGTCCATCACCAACTCCTGGAGCTTGCTCAAGCTCACATCCATTGAGTCGGTGAATCCATCCAACCATCTCATCCTCTGTCTTCCCCTTCTCCTCCCACCTTCAATCATTCCCAGCATCAGGGTCTTTTCAAATCAGTCACTTCTTCACATCAGGTGGCCAAAGTACTGGAGTTTCAATTAGAAGACATCACACCTGCTGGGAGTTCCATTATGTCAGCTCCCAGGCAATACAGTCAATTTGACTCACCAGCTCCTGGTGATTAGAAGACTGTCTGCTCCCTTTCTCCATCTAAGACCTTCATCATGGCACTCCAAATACTCTCCTGCGTGTTTGGAGTCACTTAATCTTGTTTGGGCAGGACAGTGTCTAGAACCCAGGCAGGGGTGGACAAGGAGAGAGGAGAGGTGACTTCAGTCATATTTAGAGCAATACTAGCGGACCCTGTGGTCTAGGGGTTCAGGGACAGGGTCAAGCCTAGTCTCACTCCTACCTGCAGTTTTATCAGAGAAGCTTGGGAGCCAGAGGTAAATGGGTGAAAAATGAGCCAGATTCAAGGGCTTGGAGTTGAAACGGACTGAGGAAGAACAAAGCGGACAGATCTGAGAACTTAGCAGACGGCCTCAAAGGCACACTGGATGAAAAATTGGATTGGCATGGTGGTGGTAGCAAGGGGACAAAGAGAGAGGACTGAGGATGAGCCAGAGAGTCAGAGGCACGCTGTTCACCAAGGCGGAGAGTATAAAGGGAAAGAGAGGGTGTGTGCAGACACCGGCTTCCAGCTTTGGAAAAGTGTGGTTTAGCTGCCTGTGGCATTCGGGCACTCGTCCAGTGGGATGCTGGCCGTGTGGGTCTGAGCAGGCACTGTAGTAGTCACAGAGGGGGCATCTGGGAGCCTTGAAAATAGAGCTGTCGGCCAGGGATGGGGATAAGAGAACAGGGGAGCCAGTGCCAGGCGCCGAGGGGCATCCATGGTAAGGGAAGGCCAGGTTCTTGAAAAAGAAAAGGAAAGCCAGTGGCCTGATTCCGTGCCAGCTCCTTCCTGGCTGGGACTTGAGACAGCATAAGGGAGAGAAGGGGAGTGGAGAGGACTCTGGCCCTGAAATTAGAGGCCCTCTCAGAGGTGCCAGACAAAGTGCCCACCCCAAGGAACAAGACAACCTGGTATCCTAATGTCCCGATCTGATTTTTTTTTTTTTTTGGTAAGAAGTTGGACGAAATTCCTCACTATAGTCATCAGCCCTTCTGTTTTTTCCTTTTTCGTGTATTTGTTCATCCTGCAAGTGCGATGGGGATACTGACCTCCCATCACATGCCAGGCATAGGCTGGTGCTGGGGATACAATCAGACACAGTTCACGAGGACACGCCAGGGATTGAATCAGACATGGTTCCTGCCCTGGATGGGCTGATGGCAGCCAGGCTAATGAGGGGACTGGCAAGGACTCTGGCGGGGCCTCTGGAGTTGTCGTCTCCTAACTGTTTCCTCACTGTTTCCATCATTTCGTCCTTCCTTGCTGTGGGTGCCCTTTGGTGCCTGGCCCCGGCTGCCTTGTCCTCCTCCCCCCTTCTTTAGGCAATGGCTCCCCTCTCAGGGCTCCCAGATGCTCCTTCTACTGACTACCTCGGTGCCTGCTCATACCCACACAGCCAGGAGCCGCTACACAAGTGCCGGATGCCATAGGCACCCAAACCAAACATTTGCAAAGTAGGAACCTGATGTCTTTGTGTGTAACCTCTCTTCCTCCTGGTTCTCTCTGCCTTGGTGAACGGCATGATCCTGGTCCCCTGGATCATCCTCACTCCTCTTTCTCCCTCTCCCAACAAATCCAGTCCACTTAGGGAGTCCCATAGGAGATGCCTGTTAAGTTCTTCTTGGATCTGTCCACTTCTCTCTTCCTATTACCTGCACAACTTCAGGCTCTTATATCTGACTCATTCCCTCCCATTTCCCACCTACATTCCTTTGGCCTTAAACTTCCTTAATGTGTAGCAGAGAGGAGATTTTTAATTGCAAGTGACCTATAGCTAACTCAAATTGGCATGAGCAAAAAAAATGAAAAAAGAATTTCTTGGCTCATATAACTAAAAAGTTCAGCTGTGGCTTCAGGCCTAGCTGAATCCTGGAGACTGAATGATGTCAACAGGACCCAGTTTCTCTGCTTTGTTTATTTTCATTAACCAGTATACAGTTTGGGATGACCTCACTTTTCTCACTTCATCAGGCCTAGAAGAAAGAGATTCCTTTCTTCCCTACAGACATAACAGAGCCCACTGACCGTCGTGGGTCGCACACCCACTCCTAAACCTGTCACTGGGTGTGTGCAGTGTTCTGAGCATGTGTGGGTCACAAGCTCACCCTTGAGGTCAGGCATGCAGTTGAGCACTGTCTAAACCAAATAGACTGCAAGTTAGGGAAGGAAAGTTCCTCCAGGAAAACCCATGTCTCCGTCAGGGTGGGTAAGATGGATGTGAAGTTGATGTCAACCCTGCTTTAGACAGGAAAGCCTAGCAAAGGACAGGAAGTCGTAAAAAGGTTTGCTGAGCAAAAGCAGTGTTAATTATAGTCATTTACATAACACATTTTCTATTTCTGCCCAGTTATCCCGCTATACAATTGCCTTCACACGTATCTTTGAGTAGGTGTGGGATTCACTCTGTTGTATGTGGTATTCCATCACATGCCAGGCATAGGCTGGTGCTGGGGATACAATCAGACACAGTTCACGAGGACACGCCAGGGATTGAATCAGACATGGTTCCTGCCCTGGATGGGCTGATGGCAGCCAGGCTAATGAGGGGACTGGCAAGGACTCTGGCGGGGCCTCTGGAGTTGTCGTCTCCTAACTGTTTCCTCACTGTTTCCATCATTTCGTCCTTCCTTGCTGTGGGTGCCCTTTGGTGCCTGGCCCCGGCTGCCTTGTCCTCCTCCCCCCTTCTTTAGGCAATGGCTCCCCTCTCAGGGCTCCCAGATGCTCCTTCTACTGACTACCTCGGTGCCTGCTCATACCCACACAGCCAGGAGCCGCTACACAAGTGCCGGATGCCATAGGCACCCAAACCAAACATTTGCAAAGTAGGAACCTGATGTCTTTGTGTGTAACCTCTCTTCCTCCTGGTTCTCTCTGCCTTGGTGAACGGCATGATCCTGGTCCCCTGGATCATCCTCACTCCTCTTTCTCCCTCTCCCAACAAATCCAGTCCACTTAGGGAGTCCCATAGGAGATGCCTGTTAAGTTCTTCTTGGATCTGTCCACTTCTCTCTTCCTATTACCTGCACAACTTCAGGCTCTTATATCTGACTCATTCCCTCCCATTTCCCACCTACATTCCTTTGGCCTTAAACTTCCTTAATGTGTAGCAGAGAGGAGATTTTTAATTGCAAGTGACCTATAGCTAACTCAAATTGGCATGAGCAAAAAAAATGAAAAAAAATTTCTTGGCTCATATAACTAAAAAGTTCAGCTGTGGCTTCAGGCCTAGCTGAATCCTGGAGACTGAATGATGTCAACAGGACCCAGTTTCTCTGCTTTGTTTATTTTCATTAACCAGTATACAGTTTGGGATGACCTCACTTTTCTCACTTCATCAGGCCTAGAAGAAAGAGATTCCTTTCTTCCCTACAGACATAACAGAGCCCACTGACCGTCGTGGGTCGCACACCCACTCCTAAACCTGTCACTGGGTGTGTGCAGTGTTCTGAGCATGTGTGGGTCACAAGCTCACCCTTGAGGTCAGGCATGCAGTTGAGCACTGTCTAAACCAAATAGACTGCAAGTTAGGGAAGGAAAGTTCCTCCAGGAAAACCCATGTCTCCGTCAGGGTGGGTAAGATGGATGTGAAGTTGATGTCAACCCTGCTTTAGACAGGAAAGCCTAGCAAAGGACAGGAAGTCGTAAAAAGGTTTGCTGAGCAAAAGCAGTGTTAATTATAGTCATTTACATAACACATTTTCTATTTCTGCCCAGTTATCCCGCTATACAATTGCCTTCACACGTATCTTTGAGTAGGTGTGGGATTCACTCTGTTGTATGTGGTATTTAATTACAGTGCTGAACTCTGGTCATATGACGCTTATCTGTACAGTGCACTGTGTGCTCCTGAGCAAGGCTGCCCGCTTTCACCCTAAAATAACCGAAGCAGGGCTCCCCCCAGCCCCACAGCACCCTCTGCCACCGCAGGGTGGTTCTGGGATAACCTTGGAACTCACTTTAGGATGCACCTGACCTGAGCCCTTGACCAGAGCCTGGACTGCCACGGCAGGCATCCTGAGAGTGGGGCTCCAAGATTCCGAAACCCCCAACGGCGTGAAGAGCCCCTGGGCGTGACGGTTGACGGGGCTCTAAGAAACGGCTCTGCGGAATGCCCTGGGAACCTCTTCCAATCACCTCCTTCCCCAGCCCTCACCCTGAGATTATCTGTCCCCCTTCCTCAATAAAGAAGGACTGACTAGTTTCTTGGCAAAAGCTTCTCCTGGTGGGGGCTTTTCAAGGATCCCTTACTCCAAAAGACTAGGCTTGGTCTAGGGTTTCAGGTGCAGAAGGGCTTGTCTGAACACGATTTTCTGAAGACATTTCACCATCTAGATTTTAGGGAGAAGAGGAAGAACATAAACACTAGTTTTGAGTCTATGCAGAATATAAATCCTGGGTGAGCCTGCGGTCGAGTCCAAAGTCATCTGTCCTGGGGCGCCCCCTCCTGGCCATCATTACGAATGACATCCAGCTAAGCTCGGGCTTCCGCTGTGTGGACAGAGGCTCAAGAGGGCAGGTGGAGAACTGCACTG
The DNA here is from genome assembly GCA_006408675.1 of Madoqua kirkii. Lineage (NCBI taxonomy): Eukaryota > Metazoa > Chordata > Mammalia > Artiodactyla > Bovidae > Madoqua > Madoqua kirkii. The sequence goes on along the minus strand of SJYC01032893.1, from coordinate 15,185 downwards.
TTCTTCAGACCTGAGGACTTCCAGGCCCGCGAGGAAGTCCTGGCCCTGGGCAGGTAGTACTCCAGAAACCTGTGACTGTCATTCTCTCCTCTCCCTCTTCAGCAGGCAGAGTGGCTCCAGCCCGGACCTGCCACAGCATGACTGGGAGTCTCTTCACCGTCTGCTCACCTACGAGGCAGGGTCTGCACACACTCGCGGCTGCAGAGTGCTGTCTGAAGCCGGCCAGCAGGGCTGCACATAGTTCACAGAGCGCTTCTGTAGCTCAAGACAGCGCTCACACAAGCACCCTGTAAGAGCCACGGGCACGCGTGCACCAAGTCGCTTCAGTCGTGTCCAACTCTCTGTGACCCTATGGGCTGCAGCCCACCAGGCTCCGCTGTCCATGGGATTCTCCGGGCAAGAATACTGGAGAGGGTTGCCACGCCCTCTTCCCGGGGATCTTCCTGACTCAGGGATCACACCCGAGTCTCTTATGTCTCCTGCAATGACAGGCGGGTTCTTTCCCACCTAGGAAGCTGTAAGCGCCACATACACCCTAAATGTGTTGGTGTGGCTCATGTATTAATAAATCGCCTGCCACGGGGACTTTTCTGTACAGTGGATGTCTGATGATGCTGCTGTCCTGGGTCCTGGCCTTTGCCTTAGGAGAGTCCAAAGTCCAGGAGGCTCCCAAGCCTTCAAGACCTGGGAGGCCCTCACAGGTGGCCTCATTCCTTATTCTCCAGGAAAAACCAGTCACTGCCCGCTCTGAGCCTCCCTACACATGCTGAGCTGCCTCCTGCCTGCCCTGACCCAGGGTGGTCTCCTGGACTCTTCCCTCCTCCCCGCTCCTCAGCCGTGGCCCCGATTGGCCTGAATGCCATCTCTGCCGGGAAGCCCCTCTGACCTTCTGTCAGGGCCAGACCTTCCTTGGCTCCCGCAGTCGGGGATTCCCTCTGTCCAGCCTGACATAACTGCGTGCAGCTGGCCCTGCCAGCCCCGTCAGAGTCTGAGTCCTTCCAGGGAAGGGCCTGGCACCCAGGACAGGCTCAGCGTGGGGTCGGGGGAAGGAAGCAGGCTGTCCTCAGGAACCTAGCCAGGAAATCTACCAGGCAACCTGCTGGGCAGGAGCCAGGGACCTGCCACTTGCCTTATCTGTGAGAGCTGTGATCAGAGATGCCCCTCCTGGGGGAACTGTCTCTAGACTCATTCAATCACACAGTGAGTACCAGTGGCTGCGGAGCATGGGGAGGGCTCCCTAGAGAGCTGCCCCTTCCCAGAGACACTGAAGGGATCCCTCCTGCCTGCACGAAGGCAGTGATTGAGACCCAGCAACAGCCGATGGCTGCTACCCTCATTCATTCACTCATTCATTCACTAAATTTTTTTTCAGTGATTTGCTGTGTAGAGGTATAATTCACAAACAATGCAGGTTCTCTATTTGACATAGTCTGAGAAATTCTGTAGCTACCACCCCATCATAGAAATGAAATCACACAGTGTGTGTCCTGAGATTGGCTTCTTTCAGACATTGTTTTTGAGATTCATCACTGTGTTGCGTGTGTTGATGGGTCACTACATTTATGCTGAGTTGTATTCTGTGATGAAGATGTGTTAGTTCAACCCAAGCCCCATTCAAAGGACCACCCAACCTCCTTCCCTCTTAAGGAAGAATAATTAAAGGTCTTAAAGCACTGTGTGAATGTGGTTCTTGGAGAGAAGGGGTGGCAGGGCCCTTCCGAAGAGGACGGTCAGGACAGGCCCCCCTCCTAAGAGCTTCTCTAACCAGGTCATTGTCGCCATTCCCAGCGGGGCTGGGGAAATGATTTTTTTCCTGGCTGCATTCCCAGATCTGATGAAGAGCTTTCCCCAACTGAAGTCTTTTGAGCAGCACATTCATTTAATTTTCTCTGTGTGGATGTTCTTTTTTTCAGCAGGCAGGTATTAAAGGTTATGAAAAAGCAGCCTCTGCTCTCCTGGATTATGCCTGCTCCTCCTGAGCGGGGCAGAGAAAGTGGGGCGTCAGCTGGGACAGCCAGCATGTGAGGACCCCTGCTTGTCCAAATGAGCAGCAGCTGCAAGGGTCCACTTCTTTCTCTGGCGCGGGGGCCTTGGTGGGAAAGCCCCTCCACCCACAGTGACAACATGTGGCCCTCGGGGAGTCGGGACCATGTGGATGAGATGAAGAGTCAAAGTGAGAGAGACAGAGAGATGCAGAGCCCTGGCTTGGGCCAGCTATGCCTTCAACAGGAGACCTGGCCTCTCAGGGCCTAAGGTCTGGGGCCTGAGTAGGAGGGGCTCACAGTTCTTAGTTGTAGCAAAGCTAGCACCAGAAAGACCGAGTTCAAGTCCCAGCATATATTCACTGAGGGACCCTGGCCAAGTCATCTAGCTCCTCTAGACTCAGTCTCCCCATCTGTAAAATGTGAGGTCCCTCAAATGTCCTTTGAGCAGAAAAACAGAGGCATCACCCCATACCTCCTGCTTGGCCCTGCCCTTACTCCTTTTTTCTGAACATCATTAAAATGGTGTTAACAGGCACCCCCACCCACACATCAATTCGGTGTCCCCTGGCCTGTATCCCTTTAAGGATTAGGGAGTCAATATTCTGAAAAGCTAAAGTTTAGATGACTGGTGCATTAACAAGAATATGTGTGTGCAAAGTCGCTCCAGCCACGTCCGACTCTGTGCGACCCAATGGACTGCAGCCTTCCAGGCTCCTCTGTCCATGGGATTCTCCAGGCAAGAATACTGGAGTGGGTTGCCGTGCCATCCTCCAGGGGAATCTTCCCAACCCAGGGATCGAACCTGCGTCTCTCAGGTTCTTTACCACTGGCGCCACCTGGGAAGCCCCATTAACAAGAATACTCCTCTAGTCAATTTCAGTCTGAATTTGGCAATAAGGAGTTCATGATCTGAGCCACAGTCAGCTCCTGGTCTTGTTTTTGTTGATTGTATAGAGCTTCTCCATCTTTGGCTGCATAGAATATAATCAATCTGATTTCGGTGTTGACCATCTGGTGATGTCCATGTGTAGAGTCTTCTCTTGTGTTGTTGGAAGAGGGTGTTTGCTATGACCAGTGCATTTTCTTGGCAAAACTCTATTAGTCTTTGCCCTGCTTCATTCCGCATTCCAAGACCAAATTTGCCTGTTACTCCAGGTGTTTCTTGACTTCCTACTTTTGCATTCCAGTCCCCTATAATGAAAAGGACATCTTTTTGGGGTGTTAGTTCTAAAAGGTCTTGTAGGTCTTCATAAAACCTTTTGGCTGCATAGAATATAATCAATCTGATTTCGGTGTTGACCATCTGGTAATGTCCATGTGTAGAGTCTTCTCTTGTGTTGTTGGAAGAGGGTGTTTGCTATGACCAGTGCATTTTCTTGGCAAAATTATATTAGTCTTTGCCCTGCTTCATTCTGCATTCCAAGGCCAAATTTGCCTGTTACTGCAGGTGTTTCTTGACTTTCTACTTTAGCATTCCAGTCCCCTATAATGAAAACGACATCTTTTTTGGGTGTTAGTTCTAAAAGGTCTTGTAGGTCTTCATAAAACTATTCAACTTCGGCTTCAGAGTTACTGGTTGGGGCATAGACTTGGATAACTGTGATATTGAATGGTTTGCCTTGGAAACGAACAGAGATCATTCTGTGGTTTTTGAAATTGCATCACAGTACTGCATTTTGAACTCTTTTCTTGACCATGATGGCTAGTCCATTTCTTCTGAGGGATTCCTGCCTGCAGTAGTAGATATAATGGTCATCTGAGTTCATTTCACCCATTCCAGTCCATTTTAGTTCGCTGATTCCTACAATGTCGATGTTTACCCTTGCCATCTCTTGTTTGACCACTTCCAGTTTGCCTTGATTCATGGACCTGACATTCAAGGTTCCTATGAAATATTGCTCTTTACAGCATCGGATCTTGCTTCTATCACCAGTCACATGCACAACTGGGTATTGTTTTTGCTTTGGCTCCATCCCTTCATTCTTCCTGGAGTTATTTCTCCATTGATCTCCAGGAACATATTGGGCACCTACTGACCTAGGGAGTTTTTCTTTCAGTATCCTATCATTTGGCCTTTTCATACTGTTCATGGGGTTCTCAAGGCAAGAAAGCTGAAGTGGCTTGCCATTCCCTTCTCCAGTGGACCACGTTCTGTCAGACCTCTCCATCATGACCCGCCTGTCTTGGGTTCCCCCGCAGGCATGGCTTGGTTTCATCGAGTTAGACAAGGCTGTGGTCCTAGTGTGATTAGATTGACTAGTTTTCTGTGAGTGTGGTTTCAGTGTGTCTGCTCTCTGATGCCCTCTTGCAACACCTACCATCTTACTTGGGTTTCTCTTACCTTGAGCGTGGGGTATCTTTTTACGGCTGCTCCAGCAAAGCACAGCTGCTGTTTCTTACCTTGAATTAGCGGTATCTCCTTATCACCGCCTTCCTGACCTTCAATGTGGGATAGCTCCTCTAGGCCCTTCTGCTATCACCTTGCACCTTTTTGAATTTCTATTATTAAAAATGTAAGAAATAACAAGTGTTGGAGAGGATGCTGAGAACAAGAAACACTGGGCAGTCTTAGGTGGAATGTGAATTGGTACAGCCACTACAGAAAGCAGTATCGCAGATTTAAAAAGTTTAAAAATACAGCTACCATATGATCCAGCAATTCTACTTCTGGGAATTTATCCAAAGAAAATGAAAAATACTAACTTGAAAAGATACGTGCATTCCCCCATGTTCATTGCAACTTATTGCATCTGTAAGTGAAAGAAAACTTCCATTTGGAGCTCTCCTGGATTCTTCCTTTTGTGTCTTCCATGGCTAATTTTAATGTATCTTTGCCCTGAATGAATGTAAATGTGAGTTTATAGTTTTCCATGAATTGAATTGTGTAAGACTAATTAGAAAATAAGAACTAATTTGTAGAACTGAGGTTTGGGGAAACTCTAAAACTTGAAGTTATTGTCAGAAATTAGAACGATCTTATATGCACTTTTTTTAAAACTTTGTAGTTGAACCCTTACTTACAGCTGGTGCTAGCACTCTGAGGCACACCTTGCAGTCTAGAGGATTGTGCCCTTAACTTCAGTTTCGTTAACTCCAGCGTAGAGCCTTATTGTAATTCAATCTTGGGTCTCACAAGTAGGGAGAAGCCTGGAGTTAAAACACACACACACACACACACACACACACAAACTGAAGTACAGAAAGGATTAGAAAGAAGAATTTCCGTTCTCATACTTAAGATGGTCAAGACACTGAATGATGACCACTGGACTAGATGGTGGTAAGTATAAAGGAGAGTGGTATGAGAGGCATCAATGCACACCTTTGCTACATCCTAGCTATAATAAGTTGTTTTAATAAGTTTAATAAGTTGAATTTTTATTGCCTCTGTTTAAAGAAAACTCATGAAAAACCTATGTGCCTCAGAGCACCGAACTGTTTTTACCTCAAGGCATTTGTTTGAAATTCTGTTTTCACTCTCTCTCTCAGTACCTCTCAGCATCACCACTGATGATGATCTTCCCTAATTACTGTATGGAAGACACCTTACTGTGTCTCCCCATTCCTTAATCTCATGACTGTTTTTTCTTCTGCCATAGCCAGCAGTATAATACATATTTATCAGTTTATTTTCTGCCTTTCTTTCTAGAAAGTAAGCTCCGTACTGAAGGCACTGTCCAGTACATAGAAGGAAAAAAAAATAATTTCTTTTGTAAATCAGCAAGCATAATACTGTGTGAATTAGTCGTTCAGTCATGTCCAACTCTTCTCAACTGTGTGGACGGTAACCCACCAGGTTCCTCTGTCCATGGGATTCTCCAGGCAAGAATCCTGAAGTGGATTTCCAGTTCCTTCTCTGGGGAATCTTCCACACTACAAGCAAACTTTTTACCATCTGAGCCACCAGGAAAACATACTGTACTCAGCAAATTTTACAAATCAGTTAAATAGGGTTTTGAAACATGCTTATATGTAATTGTATCTGAGGAGCAATATGGACATAACAAATACTCAATATTATTCTTGGCACATCTTAGATCTTTGGAAAATATTTCCAGATTATTACTTATGCTGAAGCTAAACTACCCATGACTCTTTAAATCTCAGAGAAAACCCAGCTTTTTCCAGGTAGTAAGATCCCTTGGGCTTTCCAATTTATATGACAGATAACAACCAAAATCAAATATACAAAAATGCCAAAACTAAGGAAATACTGATGGCCTTTCCTTTGTTGTAAATTCAATGCTCCTTTGAGGTTTTTCAGGAAGCATATGAGGAGGAAATGCAACCCACTCCAGTATTCTTGCCTGGAGAGTCCCATGAATAGAGTCCCTGGCAGGGATCGCAAAAGTCAGACATGACTGAAGGTGTGTCTTAACATGCACACACTGTAATAGTATTGCATACAAGGATAGACAATGAATGAAAATAGTTTAGAAATACTGTGTGGAGTCCCCAAATTTATCATTTTTGTATAAACTTAAGAATATGTAAAGATCTTCTTGATATTGTATGTTCATTTATTTTTATTTAATAATTATTTTTAAAGACTACCTATGATAATCAGCTTTTACTGCCATTATTTAAAAAAAATTAAGTTATTTCTTTTTAAAATTTTATTTTTTGGAAAAGCTTTACTTTTAGGGCAAAATTAGGAAGAAAATATACAGATTTCTTAAATATCCTTGACTAACACACCCATAGGCATAGCCTCCCTTATTATCAAGATCAGTCATCAGAAAGGCGCATTTTTTTTTTTAACTAAGGATAAACCTAAGGTGACATATCATAATTACCCAAAGTTCATAGGTTACCTTAGGGGTCATTCTTGGTGTTATGTATTCTATGATTTGGAAAATGTATGATGGCATATATCAATCATTGTAATATCTTTTAGAATATTTTCATTGCCCTAAGGTTCATTTGTGCTCCACCTATTTATCCCCACTCTTCCAATACAATGGCCACCTGATGCGGAGAGCTGACTCATTTGGAAAGACCCTGGTGTTTGGAAAGACTGAAGGCAGGAGAAGAGGACAACAGAGGATGAGATGGTTGGATGGCATCACTGACTCAATAGACATGAGTCTGAGTAAACTCAGGAGGTGGTGATGGACAGGGAGGTCTGGTGTACTGCAGGCCATGGGGTCACAAAGAGTCAGACACGACTGAGAGACTGAACTGAACTGAACTAATAAGTCACTTCAGTCATGTCTGGCTCTTTGCAACCCTGTGACCTGTTAGTCCCCCAGCCTCCTCTATCCATTGGATTCTCCAGGCAAGAATACTGGAATGCATTGCCATGCCATTCTCCAGGGTATGCCTTCCTGATTAGGGATGGAACCTGCATCTCTTGTGTTTCCAGCATTGGCAGGCGGATTCTTTACCACTAACACCAGCTGGGTAGCCCCCATTTCTTTTTAATGCTCAATAATATTCCATTGTCTGGATATAGTTATTTACTCATTCCCTTGTTGAAGGATATTCTGATTGTTTTTAAGTTTTGGTAATTATGAATAAAGCTGCTATAAATGTCTATGTGTAGGCTTTTGTGTGGACATACACTTACATCTCCTTTGGGTAAATATCAAGGAGTGTGCTTCCAAGATTGTATGGTAAGAGTATGTTTAGTTTTGTAGGAAACTGAGAAGCTATCTTCCACTATGCCGTACCATAGTGCATTCCCACCGACAGTGTACCTATATATGATGTTGATTCACATCTCACCAGTAGTTGGTGTTGCCAGTCTTTTGGAATTGTCTGTTCTAATAGGTATACAGTGGTCTTTCATTGTTATTTTGATTTGCGTTTTCTTGGTGATATATAAGGCAGAGCATCTTTTCATATACTCACTAGCCATCTGTAGATCTTCTTTGAGGAGGTGTCCATTAAAGTTTTTGATTCCTTTTAAAATTAGTTGCTTTTTTTTAAGTGTTTTTGTACATTTTGGGTAATAGTCTTTTATCAGATATGTCTTTTGCAAATGCTTACCCTCAGTCTGATGCTTGTCTTATTTTCTTAACGTTATCTTTCACACAGCAGAAGTTTCTAATTTTAGTGAAGTCCATGTCATCAATTATTTCCTTCATGGATCTTATTTTTGATGTTGCATCTAAAACAGTCATCACTATACCTAAGGCTGTCTAAGTTGGTGTCTTCTAAGGGCCGTAGATGTTCACTTTTATGTAAGTTTGTGATCCATTTTGAATTAATTTTTGCGAAGGGTGTTTGTTAGTTAAATCTATGTCCAGAAGTCATTTGCTTTCTTTGCATTTGGGTGTCTATTTCAGTGTCATGTGTTGAAGACTCTGTCAGTGCTTTATTTTATTGCCTTTGTTATTTTTGTCAAAGGCCAGTTGATTATATTTATATGAGTCTATTTCTGGACTCCCTCTTTTATTCTATTGTTCTGTTGGTCTATTTCTTTGCCTATACTATACCACCTTAATTGCTTTATCTTTACAATATGTCTTGAAGTTGCGTAGCATCAGCCCTCCAACTTCATTCTTCTCCTTTAATGTTATGTAGAATATTTTGGGTCTTATGCTTTTCCTATAAACTTTATAATAGTATGTTAATATCCATAAAGTAAAGGTTTTATTTTTTTTACATATGAAAGGGTCAAGTATTAATATTTTTCAGTGTCATGTCCCTATGATAGATCAGTCAGTATTGTTAAAGTAATTTTATATTTATTTATTATTCCTTGAATTTCTATGAGATACATTTTTGTTATTTTCAGTTCATATAAGAGAATTGTAGTCTCAAGGCCATATGTGCTTTATTAAAATATTATTTGTCATATGAATCTAAATTTTTATAGTTTGCCTTTTGGAAGAAATAAACGTCATGAATTTCATTCATTTATTTTTGTAGTTTTGGAAGTACCAGGACATCTGTGGTCTTTTATGATTAGCTTAACTCCTATTCAATGTGAGGAAATCAGTGAGCTACACCAAGAAAAATTGTATAGATTTGCAACACAGAGTCACTGACTATAATGTACAAAGCCTTACACCCAAGGCTCCACAAGGCTGGGATAAGAGAAGTTGAACCAGCTATAAATAAATGTGGTAAGAGAAGAACTATTATAAAAGCTTTGTGCTAACTTGCCATTTCTTTTACAATATATTATTGTCTCTTCATTGGTGAGTTTTTCAGGTCTGCATCAAAACTTCCTGCAGAAGGAAGGAAGTATGATGCAGTAATAGCTATGTTTGAGTATCCACATCAAGGAGACTAATTTACTTCCTTTTTAAAGTGCCTTGGCAGCTTATGTATTTATTAATCATATCAATAATCATTTACTATCAATGACCTTTCTATATATCAATAATCAGTGATGTCTCTATATACACTTATATCTCTCTCTATGTATATCTCTCCATCTCTATTTCTTTCTCAATATATATACCACATGTGTGTGCAAGAAAGATGTTATTATAAGGAATTGGTTTATGTAATTATGGAGGTTCCAATTCAAGACTTGGCAGGTTTGAGACCCAAGAGCTGTTGCTACAGTTTAAGGCCAAAAGCAGGGAAAAAATAAAACAAAAATCTGGTGTCATAGTTCAAAACAGTCAGGTACGAGGAGTTTTCTATCACTTACTGGAGCATCAGTCTGTTATTCTATTCAGTCCCTCAACTAATTGGATAAGGCTCACCCATATTTGGGAAACCAATGTGTTTTACTTAATTTACCTAGTTAAAGGTTAGTCTTATCTGAAACACCCTCTCTGAATAATGTTTAGCCAGGTATCTGGGCATCCTGTAAAATTAAGCATCAGCAAAATAATTGATAATTTGTGGATAATTTTTGTACTGTTCACATGGAGTATAATGCTTAGACATCTCTTCTCTGGATAAAACATGTCCCTTCCCTTTCATACATGCTGAATGGCAGTCCTTACTTCTTACACTTGGACCTCTACAAATGATTAGCCAAAAGAGATCTTTTTGAAAGATTAGTTAGTCTGGGTTTTGTGGCTGTCATTTAAAAAGGTTTTTTATAATGTTTTGAAAATAAATGATTTGTTTTTGCTTCTGGATAAGAGCTACACATCTTTAGAAAACTTGGCAGTCCTTAGTTCACTTGATATTTTGGGGATCTTCATGTTGCATGTAGGCATTTCTTTACTCATTTACATCTCTATATTTATTTTTATAAATTTGCTTTTTTCTTTTGCATAAACAAAAAATGTGCCTTTCAATCCATATTTTGTATCTTCCACTGTTAAGAAGGTAATTGTGTCAATGAGGAAAGACAGATAAGCTAGACAGCTATTTAAAAAAAAAGTGACAGCCTTTTGTTCTAGAATGCCATTTGCATTTATGAGATATTTTCTGATGTGTCTATCAGAGCAAGTTAGCAGTGCAGTGTTCAATTTTTCAGAATGTGCCTGTATTTCTCATTTCTGATGATCTTCTGACATGGCCTTTACTTGATTTAAAGTAAAGGCTCAACCTCTTCATCACCCTAGTGGCTGGTATTTACAAAAATAGAGAAACATGAGAAAAATGAAAGTGAAATTGAGCATATGTGCAGTGAATTTAGGAAGAGGAAGATAAATTAAGGTGTAATTGTTTTCAGTCAGAGCCTAAACATTGATTGGAAAACTTGTAAAAATGTAGCAATAATTCATCAGCAATTGTTTGAATCATTCAGATTACCCACTTCCATATTCACCAGATATTTAAGATTAAACTGCCTATCAGGTATATTGATTGAGCAAGGTTTAACACCATTGCTTTTTACTTCATTAATAAAATAAATATTTTTCAAATATTTTCTCTTATGGAAGAGTGGCCAGTTGGAAAATTGCACATATATATTTTTTCCTCTTCTTGGAAAATTATTGCCAATCAAGACAAAAGAAAATAAAATCAGAGTAATTTTCTGTTGTCATTTATTTACTTTTCCTCCCAGTTTAGCCTTTTAATTTTTGGTAAATTTATTACTGAGAATACATTTTCCTTGCAATATGTTTTCAAGGTGTAGCAGTTCAAAAATGCCACAGGAGTAGTTTGTAACCTGTGCTCATAATTTAGGGATACTGTTTTTTTGGGCTGCATATCTTGGACCATCCACAGTTTGAGTGATTTCATTAGCTCTCATTTTAAAGAAAATTCCATAACTCAAAAGATTACTATGCACTCATGAAACAATGTGGTTTCCATTGGCACATTTCCTGCTTCCATGATGGAAGAAGTTAAGTTCGTTCAAATTCTCTTCTTAAAGAATGAAATCCATACTTCCTACTTTCCAATCTATGTTTATTTGTTTTACTACATAAAAGTTTTTTAAGTATTTATGAAGGAACCAGTTATATCATAAAGCAGAATGGGCAGAAAGTCATGAATTAGATAGAGAAAATCTAGGCCACATCCTGGCTTAACCTAATTCTTTCTAAGGACATATTTTATTCTTAATGATCAACGGGCACAGATGATCCACTCATTAAATACCATTCGGTTAACTGGCAGGTGCATTCCACCGACTAAAACGATGCTCAACACAATCAAACTATTCCAGATATGTGCATATTGAATCTGCACATAATTATCTTTGCAAATAAATAGAAGTACATAGATACTCTTAGTGTCTTGACATTCTAAATTATGTATGAACAGTGTATATCAGGGCTTGAAAAGATTCAATTTTATTAAAAATTCCTTCATGTATCTGCTCTTATATAAATCAATTTATTGACATGTGATTAATATCATCTCTTGCTTTCATTATTACGTAGTACAATTCATAAAAACAGTAAAGTTAAGATGGCTGAAAGTTATTATAACATCCTTTACATCATCCTTTTTTACCTGTGTATAATGGTAGAAGAGGAACAATGTCACATAAAACTGATTCCTTAATATATGAATATCTCAATTTCACCATGAGCTATAGTTTCCAAAGATATTTTAAATTTCAGAAAAAAAAACCCATTAAAATAACCTATAATTACTTTGGCTACTAAAATTATCTTAACCTCTCTTCACTCTCTTATAACCTAAAGAATAAAATTGACACAATGTAACAACATGTTACAGACTTCCTTTTCAAATACATCACCATATACAGTGCATAAATTTTCTAGTACCATGATTGAATTAGCCTGTTCTTTATTAGAAGCATCTTGCATTCTTGAAAGACCCACTTTTTTATGCTGCACAAATGCTATATAAAATTGTTTGAATCTTTTCACACCATAACACCCTTGTTTTTAGTATTGTATTAAAAGAATGAAAGGTAATCCCACAAGACTTGTAAAGCATATGCCTTACTTATAAGGCATAGCTTTGCACTCTCTATATAACTCTATATATCCTTATTTTTTACTTGAATGCTACTTGAACAATAAAAAAGACGTTACGTGGAAGAGTCATTCAGAGTATGGATATGATGTCCACCGTTTGATTAATGAAAAGACCCAGTGTTTTTCAGTTCAGTTCAGTCACTCAGTCATGTCCCACTCTTGCAGATTTCCTTTAGGATGGACTGGTTGGATCTCCTTGCAGACCAACCGACTCTCAAGAGTCTTCTCTGTCTAGATTTGTCATAACTTTCCTGCCAAGAAGCAATCATTTTCTGATTTCATGGCTATAGTCACCATTTGCCGGTGCAAATGGTGCCCCAGAAAGCATTTAGAGCCCCAGAAGAGGAAATCTATCACTACTTCCATCTTTCCCCCTTCTAGTTGCCATGAAGTAACGGGGCCAGATGCCATTACCTTTTAGTTCGGTTTAGTTCAGTCTCTTAGTCATGTCCAACTCTTTGCAATCCCGTGGACTGCACCATGCCAGCCTCCCTGTCCATCACCAACTCCCGGAGTTTACTCAAACTCATGTCCATTGAGCTGGTGATGCCATCAAACCATTTCAACCTTTGTTTTCCCCTTCTCCTGCTTTGAATCTTTCCCAGCATCAGAGTCTTTTCAAATAAGTCAGTTCTTCATATCAGGTGGCCAAAGTATTGGAGTTTCAGCTTCAACATCAGTCCTTCCAATCAATATTCAGGACTGATGTCCTTTAGGATGGACTGGTTGGATCTCCTTGCAGTACAAGGCACTCAAGAATCCTCTCCAGCACCACAGTTCAAAAGCATCAATTCTTTGGTGTTTTTAAATCTTGTTACTATTTGTGCCTCTGCCTCTGCCCCTTCACTTATAAAAGCTGATTGACACGTTCCCTTGGTTACAGCTACCTTGCTTTTAATTGCTGCTTGTCATATTGATTGATTATTGTCAATTCTTAGCAGTCAGCAGCAATGCCTCATTGCTTCATGTCATAAATCAGTATACATTTATTTGGTTTCTGCTGCTCACCATAAAGCAGCTTCTTGGAAATTCTGTTAATCATAAACCACCCATTGCCTTGCTCAGTGTGTTTGAGTATATCTTACTCAGTATATCTGCAATATCAATGGTATTGCAGGGCATAAAATTCCAAGGTTAGGGGACTGGCACTGTTCTAAACTAAGGAACAATTATCCATATGTTCAAAGCCAAATTTGACAGAAAACTTTTGTTGAATGAATACTGTATTCTTAGAAGAGTATTTTTGTGTCTTTGTGTTATGTTGTGCTTTCTTTGTGTGCTTTTGCTAAACTCTAGAGTGCAGTGAAGTTCTTGTACATCTGTGTGTGATGACGATCTAGTGGGGAGATGATTTATTTATAGCACATTAATGTGGAAATGAGTAATGGAGATAACATGTACTTTGGAGCCCTTCAGGGATGAGTTACAATACTTGCTTCCATCTTGTAATAATAGCTGCATTATTTTCTAACATTCTTGGAGAGAGCCTATAGCCAGCTACAGCTTTAAAGCTGGAGTACTGTGTGACTCTGCTGGATTTATTTTTATTTTTTAGGATGAAATCAAATTGTAAAGTAGCTAACACATTGAGTAAAATTTATTTCTTATTTTTCTTTCCCAGCTATCTAACAGCGGTCAGTTTGTACTTCAGTGATAAATATTTGATTTCTAAAGTTAGTATCTACAGCAAAGTTGGTTTATTATTTAGAAGTTTATCACACTTGCCTTCAAAGAGAGTTATAGCTCTTCAAAAAGTAAGAAGTTTTTTTTGTTTTGTTAAAAAGTAAAAAATATATATATATATTTAGAATGCTTAGTAAGTCATGGATCACTTTGCTAATACATATGTGACATCCAGTTCTGGCTGCCATGCAGCTATATACTTTCAAGGAAAGAAAATTTAATATTCGAGTATACAGTAAAATCAAAATTGATTTGATTAGAAAGCTACCATAATAGAAACAGGATGGTACTGGCACAAAAACAGACACAGAGATCAACACAATAGAATGGAAAGCCCAGAAATAAACCCATGTACTTATGGCAAATTAATATGACAAGGGAGGCAAGAATATACAATGGAGAAAAGAGAGTCTCTTCAACAAGTGGTGTTAGAAAAGCTGGACAACTACATGTAAATAAATGAAATTAGAACATTCTCTTATATTATATACAAAAGTAAACTCAAAATGATTTAAAAACCTAAATGCAAGACATGACACCATAAATCTCATAGAAGAGCATATAGGCAAAATAGCCTTTAATATAAACCACAGAAATCTTTACTTAGATCAGTCTCCCAAGGCAAAAGAAATCAAAGCAAAAATAAACAACTAAGACCTAATCAAATATAAAAGATTTTGCCAGCAAATGAAATCATGTACAAAATGAAAGACAGTCTACTGAATTGGAGAAAATAATTGTAAACAATGAGACAAAAAGGGGGTTAATATCCAAAAGACAACAAAATAGATCCTGCAATTCAATATCAAGAAAACAAACAAACTAATAAAAAAATGAACAGAAGGCTTAAGTATGTCAAAAAAGACATATAGATAGATAAGCATATGAAAATATGCTCAACATCACTAATTATTAGAGAAGTGCAAGTCAAACCCACAATGAGGTACCTCACACCAGTCAGAATGGCTATTATCAAAAACTCTACAAATAATAAATATTGGAAAAGATGGAAAGAAAAGGAAACCCTCATACATTGTGGGTAGGAAGGTAAATTGGTGCAGCCACTGTGGAAAATAGTATGGAAATTATTTTCAAAACTAAAAGTAGAACTACCATACAATCCAGCAACTCCACTCCTGGGTATAGTTGGGAAAAAATAAAATAAAAGCCTTAATTTGAAAGATATATACACTTTAATGTT
>SJYC01032891.1:0-19648 GCA_006408675.1 Madoqua kirkii | reverse complement strand
TCCAAAAGTGCAGTGCACTGATCTTTTTCCGAAATAATTCAAAGTGCCTCAAAAAATTTGGAGTTCATAATTTTTTAGTGGAAAGCTTTTTTTGTTACCTGGTTATATATCCTCAAATTCCTGATACCTTTTAATAAATCTATACTGTCTTTATTCAAATAATATGTTGTATAATAATCTCATAATAGGATTGAATATCAAGTAACAATGGCTATTTGACAGTTTCCTGCAAAACAGAAAAATTACTTAGTTTCACAGAATGAGTTATTCCAAAAATACGTACACAATAAGTGCTATTTTTAAAACTGAATGGAAAAAGAAGAGTATTAAAGAGAAAAATGTGGAGGAAAGCAAAGTATGCAGATAATTAGCAACTTACTCTCCAGTCTTACCCTTTCTGAAAACCTTCTGGAATACACAGGCCACTTCCTTGTTGTGGAAGCTGTAGATGCGGGGACTCAGTGTGGGAGTGAGGACGATGTAGAAGACAGACATCATCCTGTCCTGGATGGGGGAACGATTAAAAGTAGGCTGCATGTACATAAACAAAACTACTTCATAGTACATTCCCACTGTCATGAGATGGGACGAAGAGGTGGCAAAAGCTCTGTAGCGACCTTTCCCAGATTTCATGTGGATGACAGTCAGAAGAACTCGAGCATAGGAGGCGATGATGATTGCTACAGGGAAAAAAATCATTATTATACAGCAGTAAAAGAGCACTTCTTCAAATACTGAGGTATCATTGCATCGGATAACTAGCAGGAAAGGGAAATCACAGAAGAAGTGGGCTATAACCCGGTATCCACAATAGGAGAAGGAAAATGTAACTACAGCATCAATGACACCATCAGTAGAGCTCAGTACCTGTCTCTTATACACATCTCCAGATCACCACGATAAAGCAAGTATTGCAACCAAGCAAGTCATGATGATATACTGGTTTCCCAGTGTATATAAAAGTTATGTTTTCATTACACTGTGGTCTTTTAAATGTGAAGTGGTATTTTGTCTAAACATATATACATGGTTTAATTTAAAAATACTGTACTGCCTATATATATATATATATATATATATGGAATTTAGAACGATGGTAATGATAACCCTGTATGTGAGATAGCAAAAGAGACACAGATGTATAGAACAGACTTTTGGACTCTGTGGGAGAGGGAGAGGGTGGGATAATTTGGGAGAATGGCATTGAAACATGTATAATATCATGTGAGAAACGAATTGCCAGTCTAGGTTCGATGCAGGATACAGGATGCTAGGGGCTGGTGCACTGGGAATACCCAGAGAGATGGTATGGGGAGGGAGGTGGAAGCAAGGGTTCAAGATTGTGAACTTAAATACACCCATGGTGGATTCATGTTGATGTATGGGAAAACCAATACAGTATTGTAAAGTAAAATTAAAGAAAAAATACTGTATTGCTAAAAAGTACTATCCATTATCTGAGGCTTCATCGAGTCAAAATCTTTTTGCAGTAGTAACATCAGAGACCACTGATTGCAGATCACCATAACAAATATAATAATAATGAAAAAGCTTGAAATACAGTGAGAAATACCAAAAGGTGCCCCAGAAATACTAATTGAGCAAATACTATTGGAAAAATGGTGCCGATAGACTAACTTAAAGCAGGCTTGCCCACAAACCTTCAATCTGTAAAAAAACACAACATCTGCTAAGTGCAATAAAGTGAAGCATGAATAAAATGATATATACACATTTAAGTGATTATCCAAAATTTAAAAAAAATGCAAGAACAAAAGGAAGTTTAAGAAATGGCACAAATCTAAATGAACAGAGGTGGCATTCTATTGTGCTAAGGTGTATTTTAGAGACATGAAGCAACTTCACAATTAGCTTATCACTTCTTAAAGTCATACTACTTTGAACTTAAAATATCACTGAGAAATAAGTACAATTCTGTTTCTAAGATTTTACTAAGAGGGCTATCTATCTACCTATCTGCTCTATCTATCTATCCACATCTTAAATGTTGCTTACTGTGTGTCAGGGGAAAAAAAAAATAAAAAAAAAACAGGTTTTGACTGGAGACAAAAGTAACTCAGAGGCAAATTTTTGAGAAAATGTTATCCAAATTTTGAAATCAGTCCTTTTACATAAACATTCTGATCCATAAGGAAAAATATGCTTCCATGTTCATGGCATGTTATTCATAGCACTTTTGTACTGTATTTTAACTTTTTTAATCCAACCAATGCCTAGTTTTAATTTATTTAGGCAAAAAATATGTACACACATGCATGCATGCAAACAGAAGCTCCTTTAGTTTACTTCTAAGTGTTTTCCTTCTGAAACTTTATCAATTATCAAGTGGGATTATTTCAATTTTGTTTTCTTTTTAAACTGGAGAAAAAAAGTAATAAAAAAGCAATGATACCCTTTTATAAATAATCTGTATGCACATTATATGTATAAAGTTACAATTTAAAAATATGGGACAATATTATTTCATTTGTCTAATCCTCATACTGGGCTTCCCTGGGAGCTCAGACAGTGAAGAATCACCTGCAGTGAAGGAGTCCTGGGTTCAATGTCTGGGTCAGGAATGGCTACCCACTTCAGTATTCTTGCTGGATAAATCCATGGACAGAGGAGCCTATAGGGCTACAGTTCATGGGGTCACAGAGAGTCAGACACAACTGAGTGGTTAACACTTTAACTTTCAGTCCTCTTATCAGCATATAATTAGAAGGTTTTATTCATCATTTCTGACAGTTGTAAATGCTTAGTTTAATAGTAAAGTTTCATATTGTGTAAAAGTAAAATATTATTTAACATAATTAACAATGAGAAAAGAAAATACACACAAAAAACAAATGTTGGCAGCCCCCTAAAACTGCAAAAATCAGCTAAACTCAACTAATTCTACATTGCGATAGAATATTTTATGGAAATAAATACTAATATCATTCTACATAAATCTCCGATGACTTCACTATAATCAGTAGTATTATAATCACTAAAACATCACTGATATGCTTAGTGACTGTGATTGCAGTAATTGAAAAAATTTACTTAGAACCCACCAAAGATTAATGATTTTTATAAAGTAACTAAAACAAGTATCAAACAGTAGTCTCTGAAGTTAAGATAGTGAAAATAATGTTTACTTGTCAGAAGAAGCAAGTTAGATATATTGGAATAATTGTACAAAATATAAATTCTCTAATAAGAAACATGATCTATTTGTTGTTGTAAAATGATTCAGTCTTCCTTTATGCTGGGGTCACTCTGATTATGGGAGGTGAAATGAATGATCAGTCAGTTTGAGAGGGATCACTGGTTTGTTGGTTCTTGTCACTTATCAAATTGTGTCTGACTTTTTGCAGCCCCGTGGACTGCAGCAAGTCAGGCTTCCCTGTCCTTCACTATCTCCTGGAGTTGCTCAATTCACCTTTGGATCGGTGATGCCATCCACCATGTCATCTTCTGTCACCCTCTCTCTTCCTGCCCTCAATCTTTCCCAGTTTCAGGGTCTTTCCAGTAAATCAGCTCTTTGCACTAGGTGTCCAAAGTATTAGAAGTATTGGAGCTTCAACATCAGTCCTTGCAATGAATATTCAGGGTTGATTTCCTTTAGGGTTGACTAGTTTGCTCCCCTTGTTGTTCAACGAACTCTTAAGAGTCAGAAGAACCAGCACCACAGTTTGAAAGCATCAAGTATTCAGTGCTCAGCTTTCTTTATGGGTCAGTTCTCACATCCTTACATGACTATTAGAGAAACCATAGCTTTTACTACATACCCTTTGTCAGCAAAGTGATGTCTCTCTGCTTTTTTTTAATATGCTGCCTAGGGTTTTCACAGCTTTTCTTCCAAGGAGCAATCATCTTTTAATTTCATGGCTGTAGTCACTGTTCACAGTGATTTTGGAGCCCAAGAAAAGAAAATCTGTCACTGTTTCCACTTTACCCCATCTGTTTGCCATGAAGTGATAGGAAAAGATGCCATGTTTTTACTTTTTTGAATATTTAGTTTTAAGCTAGTTTTTTTTTTCACTCTCCTCTTTCATCCTCATCAAGAGGCTCCTTACTTCCTCTTTGATTTCTGCCATTTGAGTGGTATTATCTGAATATCTGAAGTTGTTGATGTTTCTCCCAGTAGTCTTGATTCCAGCTTGTGATTTATCCAGCCCAGCATTTCACATAATGTGCTCTGCATAAAAGTTAAATAAGCAGGGTGACAGTATACAGCCTTGACGTACTCCCCTTCCTTTCTTGAAGTTCACAATGTATAGAACAGCCCTAGTTTCTTCTCCTTAAGGGCAAAGGTCCACAAACTATAGCACTACTTTGTAGATTGAACAAATATGCTTAATTCTAGATTTATTTAGGCCAGTTTGTCTCTTTCCTTTGACCTGGCATCTTTCAGAAATATATATGGTATTTTGAACGGGTTTATTTCTCACATATGAAGAACTTGGTTGAAATTGAAGTGTGCCATATTTTGAAGTTCACCTCAAAGATCTCAACACTGCTCAGTTAGTGTTGTAATCTATAACACTCCAACAAGTTTTATAAAATATAATTTATTGCATTCTAACTCACTTTTGAACTTACCTTACTAGTGGGGAATATAAAATAGCTTTTACATTTATACATCATTGAAATGACAGTTCTGGTAATATTATAACCTTTAAATATTCCTCAATTTTTGTGAGGCAAGCATAAAGTATAGCAGCCTATTGGAATGTGTAGCATATGTTTTCTAATAATAATTTAGAACAGGAATCAGTGCAACCTGCAGGTAATTCTCACCCAGCCTCTGTCTTACTTTCACTGTAACATAGACACAGCCATTCATCTACTACTAGCTCTCTTGTTTGAAAAGAAGATTCATATAACTGAAAAAAACACAGAGAAAGAGGATAGAAAATAATTTCAAGAAGGAAAGTCTGACAATATTTTTTTAACTATTTTCACACTATGATGGCAGAATTGAATAGAACGAAAGAAGCAAAATACCTCATAGATCCTAAAACATTTACCATCTTTTTCTTTACTGAGAAAGTTTGCTGATGTCTGATTTCAAAGCCTCTTATCCTTATCTCTCAGATGGTAGACAAAATGAAAACCACAATCACAGAAAACTAGTCAAACTGACCTCATGGACCTCAGCCTTGTCTAACTCAATGAAACTATGAGCTATGCCATGTAGTGCCACCAAGATGGATGGGTCATGGTGGAGAGTTCTGACAAAACGTGGTCCACTGGAGAAGAGAATGGCAAACCACTTCAGGACTCTTACCTTGAGAACCCCACGAATAGTATGAAAATGCAAAAAGATAGGACACTGAAAGATGAACTCCCCAGGTCAGCAGGTGCCCAATATGATATGGAGAAGAGTGGAAATATAACTCCAGAAAGAATGAAGAGATAGAACCAAAGCAAAAACAAAACAAAACAAACAAACAAACAAACAAACAAAAACACCCAGTTGTGGATATGAGTGGTGATGGGAGTTGTAAAGAACAATATTGCATAGGAACCTGGAATGCTAGGTCCATGAATCAAGGCAAATTGGAAGTGGTCAGTCAGGAGATGGCAAGAGTGAAACATTGACATTTTAGGAATCAGCAAACTAAAATGGACTGGAATGGGTGAATTTAACTCAGATGATCATTATATCTTCTGTGGGCAAGAATACCCTTCAAAGAAATGGAAAAGCCTTCATAGTCAACAAAAGAGTCCCAAATACAGTTCTTGGGTGCAATTCAAAAATGACAGAATGATTTCTGTTCA
The DNA here is from genome assembly GCA_006408675.1 of Madoqua kirkii. NCBI lineage: Eukaryota > Metazoa > Chordata > Mammalia > Artiodactyla > Bovidae > Madoqua > Madoqua kirkii. The sequence goes on along the minus strand of SJYC01032891.1, from coordinate 13,873 downwards.
TTTCCAAGGCAAACCATTCAATATCAGAGGAATCCACATCTATGCCTCAACCAGTAATGATGAAGAAGCTGAAGTTGAATGGTTCTATGAAGACCTACAAGACCTTCTAGAAATAACACCCAAATAGGATCTCCTTTTCATTACAGGGGACCAGAATACAAAAGTAGGAAGTCAAGAGATACCTGGAGGCAAATTTGGCTTTGGAGTACAAAATGAAACAGGACAAAGGCTAACAGACTTTTGCCAAGAGAACACACTGGTCATAGCAAACACCTCTTCTGACAACACAGGAGAAGAGTCTACACATGGATATCACCAGAAGGTCAATACTGAAATCATTTTGATTATATTCTTTGCAGCCTAAGATGGAGAAGCACTATACAGTCAGCAAAAACAAGACCAGGAGATGACTGTGGCTCAATCATGAACTTGTTATTGCCAAATTGAGACTTAAATTGAAGAAAGTAGGGAAAACCACTAGATCATTCAGGTATGACCTAAATCAAATCCCTGATGACTATACAGCAGAAGTGAGAAATAGATTTAAGGGACTAGGTCTAATAAACAGATTGCCTAATGAACTATGGATAGAGGTTCGTGACATTGTACATAAGGCAGTAATCAAGATCATCCCCAAGAAAAAGAAATGCAAAGAGGCAAAATGGCCGTCTGAGAAGGCCTTATGAATAGCTGAGAAAAGAAGAGAAGCTAAAGGCAAAGGAGAAAAGGAAAGATATACCCACTTGAATGCAGAGTTCCAAAGATTAGAAAGGAGAGATAAGAAAGACTTTCTCAGTAATCAGTGCAAAGAAATAGAAGAAAACAACAGAATGTTAATAATTAGACATCTCTTCAAGAAAATTAGAGATGATAAGGGAGCATTTCATGCAAAGATGCCCACAATAAAGGAAAAAAATGGTATGGACCTAACAGAAGCAGAAGATATTAATACTGGAATGGGTGAATTTAACTCAGATGATCATTATATCTTCTGTGGGCAAGAATACCCTTCAAAGAAATGGAAAAGCCTTCATAGTCAACAAAAGAGTCCCAAATACAGTTCTTGGGTGCAATTCAAAAATGACAGAATGATTTCTGTTCATTTCCAAGGCAAACCATTCAATATCAGAGGAATCCACATCTATGCCTCAACCAGTAATGATGAAGAAGCTGAAGTTGAATGGTTCTATGAAGACCTACAAGACCTTCTAGAAATAACACCCAAATAGGATCTCCTTTTCATTACAGGGGACCAGAATACAAAAGTAGGAAGTCAAGAGATACCTGGAGGCAAATTTGGCTTTGGAGTACAAAATGAAACAGGACAAAGGCTAACAGACTTTTGCCAAGAGAACACACTGGTCATAACAAACACCTCTTCTGACAACACAGGAGAAGAGTCTACACATGGATATCACCAGAAGGTCAATACTGAAATCATTTTGATTATATTCTTTGCAGCCTAAGATGGAGAAGCACTATACAGTCAGCAAAAACAAGACCAGGAGATGACTGTGGCTCAATCATGAACTTGTTATTGCCAAATTGAGACTTAAATTGAAGAAAGTAGGGAAAACCACTAGATCATTCAGGTATGACCTAAATCAAATCCCTGATGACTATACAGCAGAAGTGAGAAATAGATTTAAGGGACTAGGTCTAATAAACAGATTGCCTAATGAACTATGGATAGAGGTTCGTGACATTGTACATAAGGCAGTAATCAAGATCATCCCCAAGAAAAAGAAATGCAAAGAGGCAAAATGGCCGTCTGAGAAGGCCTTATGAATAGCTGAGAAAAGAAGAGAAGCTAAAGGCAAAGGAGAAAAGGAAAGATATACCCACTTGAATGCAGAGTTCCAAAGATTAGAAAGGAGAGATAAGAAAGACTTTCTCAGTAATCAGTGCAAAGAAATAGAAGAAAACAACAGAATGTTAATAATTAGACATCTCTTCAAGAAAATTAGAGATGATAAGGGAGCATTTCATGCAAAGATGCCCACAATAAAGGAAAAAAATGGTATGGACCTAACAGAAGCAGAAGATATTAAGATGAGGTAGATTTTTTTTAAAAAAGAATTATACAAACAAGATGTTTATGACCCGGCCATATATTGTCACCCTGCTTATTTAAGTTATATGCAGAGTACATCATGAGAAACACTGGGCTGGAAGAAGCACAAGCTAGAATCAAGATTGCCAGGAAAAATATCAATAACCTCAGATATGCAGATGATACCACCCTTATGGCAGAAAGTGAAGAGGAACTAAAAAGTCTCTTGATGAAAGTGAAAGAGGAGACTGAAAAGGTTGGCTTAAAGCTCAACATTCAGAAAACAAAGATCATGGCATCTGGTCCCATCACTTCATGGGAAATAGATGGGAAACAGCGGAAACAGTGTCAGACTTTATTTTGGGGGACTCCAAAATCACTGCAGATGGTGATTGCTGTCAAGAAATTAAAAGACACTTACTCCTTGGAAGGAAAGTTATGACCAACCTAGATAGCATATTGAAAAGCAGAGACATTACTTTGCCAATAAAGGTCCGTCTAGTCAAGGCTATGGTTTTTCCAGTGGTCATGTATGAATGTGAGATTTGGACTGTGAAGAAAGCTGAGCACTGAAGAATTGATGCTTTTGAACTGTGGTGTTGGAGAAGACTCTTGAAAGTCCCTTGGACTGCAAGGAGATCCAACTAGTCTATCCTAAAGGAGATCAGTCCTGGGTGTTAACTGGAAGGACTGATGCTAAAGCTGAAACTCCAGTACTTTGACCACCTCATGCAAAGAAGTAACTCATTGGAAAAGACTCGGATGCTGGGAGGGATTGAGGGCAGCAGCAGAAAGGGACGACAGAGGATCAGATGGCTGGATAGCATCACCGACTAAATAGACATGAGTTTAAGAGAACTCCGGGTTTGGTGATGGATAGGGAGGCCTGGCATGCTGTGATTCATGGGGTCACAAAGACTTGGACACAACTGTGACTGAACTGAACTGGCTGATGACCCAGATAACCACAATGGTGTGACCACTCAAATAGAGTCAAACATCTTGGAATGAGAAGTAAAATGGGCTTTAGGAAGATTCTCTGAAAACAAAGCTAATGGAGGTGATGACATTCTAGCAGTTATTTCAAATAACAAAAGACCATGCTGATAAAGTCCTTCACTCAGTATGCTAGCAAATTTGGAAAATTCATCAGTTCCCACAGGACTGGAAAAGGTCAGTTTTCATTCCAATTCCAATGAAGGCGATGCCAAGGAATGTTCAAACTACTGCACAATTGCACTTATCTCACATGCTAGCAAAGTAATGCTCAAAATTCTGCAAACCAGGCTTCAGCAGTACATGAACCATGAACTTCCAGATGTTCAAGCTGGATTTAGAAAAGGCAGAGGAACCAGAGATCAAATTGCCAACATCCGCTGGATCATTGAAAAAGCAAGAGAGTTTCAGAAAAACAATCTAATTCTGCTTTATTGACTATGCCAAATACTTTGACTGTATGGATCACAACAAACTGGAAAATTCTACAAGAGATGGGAATACCAGACCACCTTACCTGCCTTTTGAGAAATTTGTATTCAGATCAACAAGCAACAGTTAGAACTGGACATGGAAAAACAGATTGATTCCGAAACGGGAAAGGAGTACATCAAAGCTGTATGTCACCCTGTTTATTTAACTTTTATGCAGAGTACATCATGAGAAATGCTGAGCTGGATGAAGCACAAACTGAAATCAAGTTTGCCCTGAGAAATATCAATTACCTCAGCTATGCAGATGATACCACACCTATGGTAGAAGGCGAAAAAGAACTAAAGAGCCTCTTGATGAAAGTGAAAGAAGAGAGTGAAAAAGTTAGCTTAAAACTCAACAGAAAACTAAGATCATGGCATTTGGTCTACCACTTCATGGCAAATAGTTGGGGAAACAGTGGAAACAGTGACTGACTTTATTTTGGGAGACTCCAAAATCACTGCAGATGGTGACTGCAGCCATGAAATTAAAAGAAGCTTGGTCCTTAGAAGAAAAGCTAGTGAGCATATTAAAGAGCAGAGACATGATTTTGCCAACAAAAGTTCATCTACTCAGTGCTATGGTTTTTCCAGTAGTCATGTATGAATGTGAACGTTGTAGTATAAAGAAAGCTGAGCACTGAAGAATTGATGCTTTTGAACTGTGGTGTTGGAGAAGACTCTTTAGAGTCTCTTAGACTGCAAGAAAATCAAACAAGTCCATCCTAAAGGAAACCAGTCCTGAATATTCATTGGAAGGACTGATGCTGAAGCTGAAACTCCAGTACTTTGGCCACCTGATGTGAAGAACTGTCTCATTGGAAAAGACCTTGAATCTGGGAAAGATTGAAGATGGGAGGAGAAGGGGACGATAGAGGATGAGATGGTTGGATGGATCATCAACTCATTATACATGAGTTTGAGCAATCTCTGAGAGTTGGTGATTGGCATGGAAGAGTTGGTGATTGTGTTTCAGTCCATGGGGCCGCAAAGAGTAGGACACACATAAGCGACTGAACTGACTGATTACAAAGAGCAGCGTATAGATGCGCAGAATGCTCTGTGTGGCATTTTCAGTTGTTGCGAGAACTCGTATTTACTCATGTGATATTTAACCTGGCCTATTTTCCTTCTGTCTTGGTAATTGCTTGGTAGATTCATTAATGAATCTCTTTAAAGCATCAGTTGTACCAAGAGTATTTAATGTATGCTTTCCACTTCAAAGATAATGGATTCATAGAATCTTTATATTTTAATCATATCTGTATTATGAGTATGTTTTCTGAAACCACTAATCTGTCTTCATTTATATAACTTATGCTACATAAAAAGCTGGTGTATTATCTGGTGGATAATGACTAGTTTCATAAGTTAATTAACTGCCACTCAGGGCCAAGACAGAAAGACATAATTATCATTTTAAAAGTATTTAATTTTTCTACAGAATTCTTTTCATTTTGGTATGACCAAGCTCTATATTATGCTAATATGCAGACAACAAGCCACCTTCCTAGCATGAAATGATATTTTTAAGAGTTCATGATATACTGTGGAATTTAATCTTGTTAAATTCAATAGTTGTCAAGTGTCCTGATATAAATTTGACCAAATACAATTTATTAACTGATACCAACTAAAGAACTGAAATAATAGCATGGAACAGGACATCTCTAACCAGTGTTACTTTGCATCCCTTCTATCACATGCTACACATGTGACGATGTACTCAAAGAACATTGCCCCTAGATTAAATACAACTTCTTATAAATGACTAGCTAATAAACTCCAGAAAGAAAATTTCTCTCATTTTTAATCAACTGTATTGCAGTATAATTTAGAAACAATAAAATATACATATCAAGTCTCACATCCATGTAGTAATAACCTCGATCGAGATATAGAATATTTCTATCACCAAAAAATTAACTTTTGCCCCTTTGTAGTTAATCTCTCGGACACGACTGAAGCGACTTAGCAGCAGCAACAGCAGTTTACCTATCTATTCCTCCTAGAAAACTAGGAGACTAGTGACTTGTGGATTTTGTCATTGTAGATTAGCCTTTACTAGGGTTTTTATGTGGGAATTTTTACTGAATTTATATATATATATGCTGCTGCTAAGTCACTTCAGTCGTGTCCGACTCTGTGCTACCCCATAGACGGCAGCCCACCAGGCTCCCCTGTCCCTGGGATTCTCCAGGCAAGAACACTGTAGTGGACTGCCATTTCCTTCTCCCATATATATATATACACACATATACATACACACATGTATGTACACACATATATATTATATAACATAATGTATGTTATAGTAACATAAGATATATGTATACACATATACTCACATATATTTATATATAACAAATCCTGAATCTCAAGGGGGAAAAAAATTAGAAAATCAGGAACGGAGAAAACATTATAATTCTGTTGAGAAAGTCAGTTATTATCAATATAGAGATGTTCCTAATTGAACCAAATGGAATTATGAAAATGATAGAATGCTGATAGGCAGAACCCAAAGTTATGTTAACATTTCAGGGACCAGGGCTGAAAGCATGTGGAAGAGAAGGAGCTTTGATGCAGTCAGTCTTGCTTATAGCTTGCACCACATTTTGTGTGCTTGTTGCCTTTTCTACTCTTAAAGGTAAGCTATTCTTACAGATAACATAAATGTTCTTAAGTTTATAATCCTGGTACACTCTATACAAATCCTATGGATAGACTTAGAAGATGTAACAAATCTTAAAAGTAAAGTGTCTTTAAATCTGTAATCTTGACACATTCTCTATAGTGCTCTTACATTTTAAAAATCAGAATGCTATGCTATTCAAATGCTCCCCATGCATTATAGAAGACTGCATAACCTTGACATCAAACTCCACAAAGGACAGAAGAGAAAATAAAATCTATACGCATCTTTCACTTATGTGATACGACACAAACATTATAAGCATAGTATCAGCAAATAGAAAGCAGCAAATATAAAAAGGCATACTATATTATGTTGAATTTGTGTTTGTACCAAAATTGGAAAGTGATTGCCTGCTTAGTCTCTCAGTCATGTCCGAATCTTGGCAAATGAGATTGTAGCCCAACAGGCTCTTCTGTCCTTGGGATTCTTCAGGCCAAAATAATGGAGTTGGTTGCTATTTCCCTATCCAGAGTAATTTCCCAATCCAGGGATCCAAGCCACATCTCTTGTATTGCATATGGACTCAACCTGCTGAGCCATCAGGGAAATCTCCCTTATATAAACGTATCAATAAATAAAATAATTTATCTAGTCTTTAAAGCAAATTTTATTTTTCTCTTAATTTAACTTCATAGTGATTACAGAGTAAACAAATAAATCAGAAAAATAATTTGACAAACTTAATTTTGTTAAAAAATATTCGAGGCAAATCAATACCCATTTATGATAAAATTCTTTAAAGCAGGTCTGTTAGCACAGCAAAGCATGTATTCATGCATGCTTGTGTCTCTGTTGTTGCCACAAGCAAAGCTTTCTCTGTAGCTCCTGTTCCTTCAGACCAGGGCCCAGAACACAGAGAGGGTTAGAGAAGTCATTCTGCCCCTGTCCGATCATAAGCACATTTATTATTCCATACCCCTGAAAGCTTGTGGTTGGTAGTTATGCAGCGTAGACTAGCGGATAGCTATGGTTTTATCTTTCTCTTCTCTCTTCCTTCATTATTAAAATTGCCATTAGCTCTTATAATATCTGTGCTTTCCTACTTGTGACAGGATACCTGTGTCAATGCTTACAACAAATGTTTTTCACAAAATAGGGGTAGAACTTTTCCTTTGTCCTCTCCTATCTACTTTTATTTTTAGCTATGTGTAATATATAATATATTGTTTTGAAATATGTAATTTAGAAGATAGTACTATAAAAGTTGTTCAGTGGGTGATGAGTGGTGCTTAGGGAACTTGAAATGAGTTAAAATAGAGTTCCTAGCTTCAGTAATCTTGCCTGGAAAATCCCATAGATGGAGGAGCCTTCGGCCTTGTGCGGGATGTGTCAGCCTCTGTCGCGACAGCTCCGTGGGAGAGGGGCCCGGAGATGGGGGAGGCCGAGCCCGCCGCGCCCTCCCAGCCGTCTCCTGTGCCCCTGCCCCAGTCCCCCGCCCCCTCAGAAGCTGTCCACAGCTACACCAACGTCTGAAGGTGGAGACCACAGTCCTCCCGCCTTCCTGGCTGATCCATGGGTCTGGGGGCAAACCCAACTCAATCACAAAGGGTTTGGTTTGACAGAACAGAAAAGCCGTGGGACTCCTGGCTGGCCGCCCTGGATCAATCACGGCCCCGCTGTATTGTTTCCTGGACGGTTGCAATAAAGTGCCACAAACTAGGGTCTTCGAACAGCAGAAGTGGGCTGTCTCGCAGCTCTGGGGGCCGGACGTCTGAAACCCAGCCGCCCACAGGGCCGGCCGCCTCTGGGGGCCTCAGGAAGACCACGCCCGGGCCTGTCGCCGCTTCCCTCAGCTGCAGAAACGCCCGCATTCCTGGGCTCGCGCCGCCTCACTTGTCTCTGCCCGTCTTCACACGGCTTCTCCTCCGCGTCTCTTCTCCTCCCATAGGTCGTGTGAGATTAGTGCTGTCGTGTCTGACTCTGTGGGACCCCGTGGACTGCAGCTCCCCTGTCCTTCACTGCCTCCCAGAGTTTGCTCTAGCTCACGCCTGTCAGTCGGTGATGCCGATCTCACACTCCATCACACCCTTCTCCTCCTGCCCTCAGTCTTTCCCAGCATCGGGGTCTTTCCCAATGAGTAGGCCAAAGGATCGGAGCATCCACCTCATCAGTCCTTCCAGTGAATATTCAGGGTTGATTGGCATTATGGGATTAGGACCGACTTCAGAATTAACTAATCACGTCTGCAAAGACCCTATTTCCAGGTGAGGTTTCACTGGGAGGTTCCAAGAAGACATGAATTTGGGGGGACATGTTCACCCTAGCGCACCCTTCTGGAGCCCCCAAAGCCTTATCTGTCCAGGCCCCCTTTTCTGATCTGAATGTTCTTCGAGGGAGGGTCTGTAAGGCCTGTGCACAACCCTGCCCCAGGCCTGCCCTGCCCACCTGCCATCCGCGCGAGAGCTAAAGGGAGGCGGCAGGTTCACGTCAGGGGCTGGGGTGGCGGCCCCTCGCCGCACTGGTACACATCTGCCTACACGCAGTGAACGAGTCCCGGGGGAGGGGGTTGTCCAGGAAAGCCTGGTTGGGCTGCACCCCACGCTGTGCGGTCTGGTCTCGGCCTCTCTGTACCCTTGCACTCAGGGGAACATTCGGCCAGGACGCCGGAGCCCTGGGGCAGGCTCAGCACCGTGTCCGGGTCCCCCGGCAGCCCGAGGCCCAGAGCAGGGCCTGAACCTGGCTCAGCTGCGGGCCGAGGTCGAGATGACAGTGCCCCGGGCAACCCAGGCCCACGGGCAGGCTGGCGTCTGCACCGTGTCCGCCTTCAGCTCTAGGAAGACGGTGTGCCCCGGGCCTCCAGGCAGAGGGCCACCAGCAGGGTAACTGGCTGCGGGCCCAGACTCGCTCCACAGGAAGGCTGCCCTGCTGACCCCAGCGGGCTGCTCGGGAAGGCGGTCGGGCCGGGTGCCAGGCGCTGCTGCCTGGGTTTCAGGGAGCTGAGCGCCTGGTCTCTCAGCCAACAGTCCTGGGATTTCTGCGGGAGGATGGACCCTTCTCCTGGGCTGGGTACCACGGACTCCCCAAGGGCAGCTTGGGGAAGAGGCCAGGGGAGGGGGCTCAGGGTCACTCACTGCCCGCACCCCCCGTCAGGCCCTCCCTGTGGCCCTGGAGTCCCTCCATGCCTGGCAGGCGGATCCACATTCCGCCCAAGGTGAGGGGGTGCTACAGGGGACGGTAAGAGGGTGCACTTGGAAGACCTCAGGGAAGGCCACCCAGGGCCTGCTCCCCCACCCCCGTGTACCCCGTGGACCTGCGACACAGGCGTCCCCTGGGGGTGTGCTGGAAACACAGATACTCAGGTACCCGAGACCCCTGGGGACGCTGCCATCAACGGGAGACCCCGGGGACTCTGTAGCTTCCAGTGAGGGTCTGAGCCACCTGGCTCCCCAAGGACCCAACTCACCTTGACTCGGAGAGCGTGTCTAAGCTCAGCAATCCAGCCACTGCTGTCCGTTCGGGGCCCGGAGCCTGGCTTTAGAAGGCCCCTCATGTCCATTGCCAGATATGCTCTGAGGACCACTGGGACAGGTGGCTGTCCGAGCCCTTCTTGAATGCCTGCAGCGATGGGGAGCTCACTGCCACATGAGGAGCCAGGTCAGCCGTGCCAGGGGCTCGGAGGTGATCCCCACAGGGCTGCACTTGGAGTTTGGGCCGCCTCACGTCCCCCAGACTCAGTTTCCCCATCGGTTCCAGGCACGAAACAGGTCCACTCTCTTCCCCCGTCGTGAGGACGTTTGTGCATTGGGGTCATCGACAGACCGATCAGTCAAAGCACTCTGTGAGGCAGCTCTCTGATGTCGCAGAGATGACCTGTCACTCCCTTCCAGTGTGGTCAATGGGGACATCGTGGGAATGACCAGGATCGAGGGCAGCCACTATGAGGCTCAGAGGCGCTCAGGGCCACTTGCTGCTGCTGCTGCTGCTGCTGAGTCGCTTCAGTCGTGTCCGACTCTGTGCGACCCCATAGATGGCAGCCCACCAGGCTCCCCCATCCCTGGGATTCTCCAGGCAAGAACACTGGAGTGGGTTGCCATTTCCCTTTCCAATGCATGAAGGTGAAAAGTGAAAGTGAAGTTGCTCAGTAAGTGTCTGACTCTTCGTGACCCCATGGACTGCAGCCCACCAGGCTCCCCCATCCACGGGATTTTCCAGGCAAGAGCACTGGAGTGGGGGGCCACTGCCTTCTCCTCAGGACCACTTACTAAAATGCAAACTCTAGGACCCTGCCCCCCAAGCCCTGAGCCAGGAAGGAGAGCCAGGCAACCGGGATGCAGGAGCTCAAAGGACCACACCCTGAGGAGTCGGGGCTACCAGGACCTTCTGGGGGTGGAGCGTCAGCCCCAGTGGGCCCTGAGGCCAGTGGGCCCTCCACCCGGGGAGGGAAGCGTGGGGGCCAAGCTGTGCCTGCCTGTGCCTCTGTGAGAACCGCATGTCCACACACACGTGTGTGGTGTGCCTGCAGCCGGCAGGGCGTGCACACATACACACATGTGGCCTGCACGCACATCGCGGCACACCCATGTACCCAGGGCACTGGTGCAGACATGTGCACTTGCCGGCGGGCACACACACACACACACACACACACACACACACACACACACACACACACACAGAGCGTGTCCTGCCAACCACCAGCCTGCTCTGTGCTGACACGAGACCCTCCTTCACATCTTCTCTTACCTCCTGGGCTGTGTCTGCAAAGACGAGCTGAACCCCTCATCGCAGCTGACCCGGCAGGTGGGCGCCGCCTGCTAGCTCCGTGCCAGGCCCTGCACTGGGCCCTCTGGAGGAGGCGCCCGGAGACCAGCAAGCTCACGTCTACAAGGCCTTCAGACAGGTGCGCAGGCAGGGGTCACCTGGGGTCATGTGACTTGGTCCAGGGCAGCCCGGGTGAACAGACAGTGTGTGGGTGCCTGAGGGTGCAGAGGGAGGCTGGGAGGAAGCTGGGGAAGCTGGAGGAGCTGAGGCCCCTGCCCCGCACAGGTTGGGTGGAGGTGGGCTGGGGACCACGTGAGTCCAGCCCGGGGTGTGGGAGGAGCAGGCACTCGTGAGGATGGGTAGGCGATTATTCCAGGAGCTCAGGCAGGGAGTATGGCCAAGCGGGTGCCTGGGGTGGGAGCCCAGCTCCCCGCCGCCTCACAGGCTGCACAGTGGCACCTCCTTCTTTTTGCAGACGCCTTGCCCTTTCCTCCTTTGTCCCTTTAATCCCACATGTGGAGCCTCAGAAGAGACTGAGGCTAATTAGGCTTTCTGCTCAGTCAAGGTCAGAGGCATCTCCCCCTCCCTTCTCCCAGGGTGTCCTCCTCTCCTCTCGGAGACAGGGAGGTCCCTTCGGTCCCGAACCTCTCGGAGAGATGGCAGGCCACCTGGCGGACACCCCGTCAGCACAGCGGCCTGCCGCTCGGGGAGGAGACAGAATGTGTGGCCACGGATCAGCAGAACACGGCCCACCTGCCCCCTCCAACTCCCGCCTGTCGGTCAATAGCAGGCACCGCGCATCCATCCTGACCGTGAGAGCCCGGCCCCACGGCATTCACGAGGACTCTGAGCTGGCCCTGCCCTCGGGGACCAAGAGACCAGCCAGCAGGCTGGCGGGGACGTGTTCCTGCCCTGACTGGAGGCCCCGGTGCCTGCGGGAGCCCCGGGGAGGACTGTCGCTTCTATGGGATTCCCCAGAAACAACAGGTGATGCTCCCCTGGGTCTGACAAAGGAACAGGTGTTCTCCAGGAAGCGGAGGAGGGAAGGGAAACAAACGATGGTCCGGGAGAAGGGACTAGGCAGGGAGGCTTCTGGGGAAGCTCGGATTGCAGACACACAATCCTCAGCCCTTGGAAAGAAAGGCAGAAACAGGCAACTGGCTGGAGGAGTGTCAGAGACAGTCCAGTCCAGGCAGGCTTCCAGGAAGTGGCAGCATGGGAGCCCAGGGGCGATAGGAGGTGCCGTCAGGAGAGCTTACACGGCAGGTGGGCCCGGAAGCCCTCTGGGAGCCGGGTCAGGCCCCGAGGACAGAGCCCCCGAGAGTCCAGAGGGCTCCCCAGCTCTCCAGGGCTCCCAGCCTCCGTGGCAGTGGTCTGCCTCCAGCACCTGGCACACCCGTTGCCTACTAGGAGAGGCTCTTGGGCTGAGATCTCCAGAAGCAGATCCCAAGACAAGGGTCCCATGTAAGCAGCTTGTCTGGAGTGTCATCCCAGTAGGAAAGTGGGGACTGAGGCGAGGAGGGGGCCGGTCCCTCCAGGCACGTGCTCTGAGCAGGCAGCCGCTGCCTGCCACAGGGTCCCTACCCCTCAGGGGGCCCTGAGCCCAGAGCGTGTGCCTCAGGGGTGCCTCAGGCACTGCAGGATAGGTGGGCAGAGAGGGCCGGGCTGGGCACGGGGGTACCTCTTGACGCAAAGGCAGAGGGGCACCAGGTCCCAGAGCCACCCAGCGCCCCAGAAAGGCCGGCCCATGGCACCTCGGCTGCAAGGCCCTAAGCCCAACGGCACAGTCCTGGGGAGGTGGTGGGGGAGGCGGTCCATGTTCAACACAGCGCCTTGGATGGCTCTCGTGCCCCCCGAGATCCTGACTCTGACAGGCAGGCTGTCTCCCCCTGGGGCCTTTCCAGACAGCCGTCTCTGCCCCCACTTCCCACCCCCCAGCCTCAGCTGTACCGGAGCGCAGGTGCTTTCCCACCGCGGGGCCTCTCCAGGCCTGTGCCCTCTGCCTGCACACGCTTTCCTGCCTCCCGGCCCCGGAACCTCTGTTTCAGCTTCACAATCTGGTCACCCTCTTGGCTGAGGAGCCCTCTCCCACCCTCGGTGTGTTGAAAGCACAGCTGCCAGTGGATGCGTGTGAGCAGGTGTGGGCCACAGGTGTGCCTCGTCCTCCCACCCCCACAGGGCTTGGACCCACCCGCCGTGGCAGCCCGTCTCTAGGCGGGCGTTTTGCTCCTCTTCAACTCCATGCAGATGCCACCTCCTCCAGGAAGGCTTCCCAGATCCCCCTCCACCTCTATCGTCTGCATCATCCCATACCATGGGGTCCTGAGGGTGGCCCTGAGAGTCCTCAGGCCAGCCTGGGTCTACAGGAGTAGGTGCTCAGGGGACTGGGCCTGATACCGGAGACTGTCTGTGAGGTGGGGAAGGTGTGACTTGCACAGATGAGGGGCGGAGGTCCCTGGCTTGCTGACAGGCGATAGCACTGGTCTCAGACACAAGAGCTGGTTGCTGAGTGCCAGAGGGGCCCCGGGGCCCGGGCGCGTCCTCCTGGTGGACCGATGGAGGCCCGGGAACCCTGGAGCGAAGGGCTCTGTAGAGGAGAGGCTGGGGCTGCTCCTGGGTCCCCCTCCCCCAGAGTAGCGTCTGGGGACGCTCCACGTGGGGACCTCTCCCTGCTCACCCCCCACGTCTCTGAGTTCCTACGATCCACTCTTCCCTCGTGGATCTGTTAGCAAAACCCCTCCCTCCGCTGCCTCCGCGGCACGCGCCCCTCGCTGCCCATGGTCTCATCGGCCCCGCTGAGCCCAGGTGGGCATTGACTCTGTCCCCTCCCCACCCTGACTGGGCTCCTCTGCCCGCCCCTCCCCTGGGCCTTCTCCAGTCAAGAATGCTCCTGGTCAAGAAATGCTCCTGCCTGGCCCCTCTGCTCAGCCGTCTCCACAGGCTCCCGTTGCCCTC
>SJYC01032889.1:0-12005 GCA_006408675.1 Madoqua kirkii | reverse complement strand
TGGCCAGCAGCCCGGCCAGGAGAGAAGGGGGGAGAGAGAGGGAGGGGAGAGGCAGGGAGCCTGGGGGAGGAGGAGGGAGAGCGGGAGGGAGGAAGCCAGGTCAAGCGCTGGTGGCAGCTGGGCCCAGGGCCTCAGACTTCCCAGCAGTGTCTGTGCTGCTCCCCCGCCCCTGGGAACCGCCCCCCCAGACTCCTCGGTGCCTGGACCACAGCACACGGCAGATGGCGGGGGCGACATGGCATGTCAGCGCTTCCAAATCCTTACATGAAAACAGGGCGCGTCCTTCGGGAAACTCAGAGGCCAGGCACGCGTGTTGCTGCTCTAGCGACTCGGGACACCCACGGAGCCCCCCACACAGGGCAAGGGCCGGCACCCAGAGCCCGAGACCTGGAGAGGCGTCAGCAGGAGCGGAGGGCGGGTGCACGGAAGGCCTGGATGGACCGCCGGGGCCCTGGACGGGCCGCCGGGGCCCTGGGGGGACGCAGCTCGGCACAGGTAAGCGCCAGCGTCCACGCAGGGACAGAAGGGTCTGTCTCCCAGGCTCCCCTCGGGGACACCTCCCAAAACAGAGCACCCCCGAGGGACCTGTCCACGGGACAGCTCTGGCCGAGCCTTCCATGTCCAGAGAAGTCAGGAACGTGCTCAGAAGCCAGAACTCACCCCATGGACGCAGAGGCACAAGGTGCCCACCCTCGGGAAAGAACTGGAAATAGAGTTTAAAACACCCAGGACCAGACTCACCTGGAATACGCACAGCCGACGGTGCTTCACAGCAACAGCCGGGGAAAGGAAGAGGGGCTCAGAAATCACAGAGGAATAACGGAGAGAAAGCTGAGCTTCCGCGTGGGAAATAAGACCCCCCGAGGGTGGGGGAACCTTGCAGAGCTCAGGTGCTGGAGCCCGGGCAGGAGGGACCCGGCCTACTGGGCACCGCCCGGCACGGTGCCCGACTCTGCGGACCGTAGGAGCGGCAGCGCGATGTCCCCCGTCTCATGCCCAGCAGACGGCGAGGGAGGCTCCTGACTGGGCACCCAGAGAGCACGTGCTGTCCCCACCGCTCCCAGGACCCAGGCCCGCGGAGGAAGGGAGCGGGAGGTGCCCCCGCCCCTGCCTGTCGCCGCACTCCTCGCCACGCGTCACGTCACAGCCTGCATCAGTGCCGCGGTGGCAGGGACACGAGCCCCGGAGAGGCCTCCAGGCCAGACCCGGCTCCCTGCCTGCTGGCTGCGTGACCTCAGGCGGGTAGCTCAACCTCTCTGAGCCTCGTTTCTTGAGGCACAAATGGGGTGACACACCCTGAGAACAACACCTCGTTTCTGCCCAGCCTTGACTCTGAACCCCCTAGGACTCTGAGCCCCGTAGGCGTGCTGCCCATTTAATCCCCCGCAGGACCCAACAATGGAGAAGGCAATGGCACCCCACTCCCGTACTCTTGCCTGGAAAATCCCATGGACGGAGGAGCCTGGTGGGCTGCAGTCCATGGGGTCGCTAAGAGCAGGACATGACTGAGCAACTTCACTTTCACTTTTCACTTTCCTGCATTGGAGAAGGAAATGGCAACCCACTCCAGTGTTCTTGCCTGGAGGATCCCAGGGACGGCGGAGCCCGATGGGGTACTGTCTGTGGGGTCGCATAGAGTCGGACACGACTGAAGCGACTCAGCAGCAGCAGCAGCAGGACCCAACAGAGCCAACGCTGGGGTGACCTTAAGAGGGACAGTCCCCAGGGAGCTTTCCCCCAGCCCACAGGCTGCAAGGGGGGCTCTTCAGGGTTTGCAAAGAGACGCACATGAGGAACAATCCTCCACCACACGCAGCCACCTGGGCACCAGACCCCAGCCTGGGGCACCCCCACGAGGGCCTCTCAGGGACACCGAGGTGGCAGAGCAGAGAGGGGACAAGCCCGTTCTCGATGGCCTCCCTGAAGCCCCCGACCCGAAGTTTCTGTTACCTGACTTCATGAATGACTTATTTATATGTTTATGGAGGTATAGTTGGCTTCTCAGGTGACTCAGTGGTGAAGAATCTGCCTGATAAGGCAGAAGCCACAAGAGAAGCAGCTTCAATCCCTGGGTAGATCCCCTGGAAGAGAAAATGGCAACCCACTCCAGTATTCTTGCCAGGATAACCCCATGGAGAGAGGAGCCTGGCGGGCTGCAGTCCCTGGGGCCGCAGACTCGGACCTGACCGAGCGACTGAGCACCAGGGGGTGCTCTCTGTGGGTGGAAGTCCTCCTGATGGACGGATGGCTGGGCCTGGAAACTAGCTATTTTACAAACAGCGAGGTGGCAAGAATACACAGAAGAACCATACAAAAAAGATCTTCACGACCCAGATCATCAAGATGGTGTGATCACTCACTTGGAATCAAGATTGCTGGGAGAAATATCAATAACCTCAGATATGCATATGGTACCACCCTTATGGCAGAAAGTGAAGAGGAACTAAAAAGCCTCTTGATGAAAGTGAAAGAGGAGAGTGAAAATGTTGGCTTAAAGCTCAACATTCAGAAAACAAAGATCATGGCATCTGTTCCCATCACTTCATGGCAAATAAATGGGGAAAGAGTGGAAACAGTGTCAGACTTTATTTTGGGGGGCTCCCAAAGTCACTGCAGATGGTGATTGCAGCCATGAAATTAAAGGTGCTTGCTCTTTGGAAGAAAAGTTATGGCCAACCTAGATAGTATATTCAAAAGCAGAGACATTACTTTGCCAACTAAGGTCCGTCTAGTCAAGGCTATGGTTTTTCCTGTGGTCATGTATGGATGTGAGAGTTGGACTGTGAAGAAGGCTGAGCACCAAAGAATTGATGCTTTAGAACTGTGGTGTTGGAGGAGACTCTTGAGAGTCCCTTGGACTGCAAGGAGATCCAACCAGTCCATTCTGAAGGAGATCAACCCTGGGATTTCTTTAGAAGGAATGATGCTAAAGCTGAAACTCCAGTACTTTGGCCACCTGATTCGAAGAGTTGACTCATTGGAAAAGACCCTGATGCTGGGAGTGATTGGGGGCAGGAGGAGAAGGGGATGACAGAGGATGAGATGGCCGGATGGCATCATGGACTCTATGGTCATGAGTCTGAGTGAACTCCGAGAGTTGGTGATGAACAGGGAGGCCTGGCGTGCTGCGATTCATGGGGTCGCAAAGAGTCGGACACGACTGAGCGACTGAACTGAACTGAACTGAGGTGGTCTTTCAGATCGTTTGAATACAAGCTGAATTTTCCCAGAAAGCACCTATTATATAAACTGGAGGAGGATAGAACTAGCTTATTTTAGCGCTTTCTAAGGAATTGCACCCCATTCACCAAAAATGGAAACGTCACCAGCGTCCCCCTGCTGCTGACCACAAGCAGTCCCAGACGCACTGTGTCCCCACGAGCGTCCACACACGGACACACGGGCTGTTAAAGTGATAACTCTGTTTCTTCTCTTCGGGGCCTTATATTTAGGGCATTATGTGGCCTTTCAGAAGTTGTGTGCTGTGCTCAGCTCTGTCTGACTCTCTGCGATCTCTCGGACTATAGACTCCCAGGCTCCTCTGTGCATGGGATTTCCCAGACAAGAATGCCGGAGTGGAATTCTATTTCCTCCTCCAGGGGATCTGCCTGATCCAGGGTTTGGGCCCAGGTCTCACGCATCTCCTACATGGGCAGGCGGGTTCTTCACCACTAGGACCACCAGGGAAGACATTCGTGTGCTCGGTTAAACTGCTTCTTTCATTCCAGGATTGTAGCTAGTGTAGAAGCAAGGCGTGTATGAAATAGTTTCCTAAATCAATAATTACAGCGTGCAATCCAGTACCATTTGCTGAGTATCTATTGTGTGCGGAGGAACGCGCCGGACGTAGGCGCCCGCACTGCCTCTGTCCTTGTAAATTCCTGCAGACAGGAGGTGCAGGTCTCTGTCTGCAGAAGAGAAGAGGGAGCCAGATCTGCAGAGAGAAAGCACGGTAAGTGGTGAAGCAGGGAGTCCCGTGAGACTGACCCTCCAGAGACACGTGCGATGTAAGGTGAAGATGCATCTGTCCCGGGCAGAAACCAGACCAGGAACAGTGCGGTTAGGACTGCCCTGGGCAGGCAGCCTCCTTCACTGCCCACCTGCGTGCTCCGTGGCTGAGAGCACCTGACGGTCAGGTTACTATGAGGCAGAAGTAACCACACATGTTCCTGCAGGAGCTCCCGCCGCGGAGACTCAACCTGTGCCCTGAGACCGCGGCGGCCCTTGAGATCGAGTTCCCTGGCTGGGCCTCCTCGCCCCCAGTGGCTCCTCCGCCCTTCCAGCTGGATGGAATGCTCCCCGTCTCTCTCCCGCTGCAGTCTTTCCCAGCACCTCTGGGGAGTCAGTCCACCAGCCTCGCTGACCCCTTTCCGAGACTGGCCAGTGTCCACAGGAGGGCTTCCCAGCCCCTGGTGACCAGGCCAGCTCCTTGAGACAAACGTTTTCCCTGCGTCCTTGTATCTCTTTCTCTTTGTTTCTTTCTTTCTTTTTAAATATGTGCTTATTATGCCATCTAACAAAATCACCCGGGAACCACCGACAATAGAAGCCAACAGAGAAAATTCAGGAACAATGAATCATCTCGAAATGAACTGGGGCAACACTTTGCTATTTTTCCTCAAACAGTATTTTTTTGTAAAAACACATTATCTTTGTTTGCAAGGCAAGGACACACGCAAAACTCCCTCCGTGATGGAGACTTGTCAGAAGGATCCTGGGAGACGGTCCTGAGCGGGGCTGCCCCCAGGCTGGATTCGCGGGAGCAGGGATGCGGCGGCCAGCTCCCCTTCCTTCGGTCAGCTTGTGATCCTGCGTCTCACACTTCTGTTGTTGGGTGCGCGCACATGGGAGGTTGCTGTGTCTTCCTGACAGAGTGATCTTTCTAAAAACATACTGATCTACGCAGTCGTGCATTGCTGTATTCTTGGCCGTGCCGCACAGCGTGTGGGATCCTGCTTCCCTGACCAGGGATGGAGCCTGTGCCCCCTGCAGTGGAAGCCCAGAGTCTTAACCAGAGCACCTTCCGGGGGCCCGCAGGCTGATGTGACGGTCGTGAGGTCGTTTTGCAGGCGGCTCGTTGTCCCGGTGCTGCTTGTTGTGACGCCCGCTTTCCGCGCTGTTGGCACTGCCTGCACGGTGCTGCGTGACAGTAACTGGCCACTCATGCCTTCTTCCGATTAACGTTCTCATGATTTACTTTTCTCCACTCGTTGGTTGTCAACATGTTTTCATTATATTTGAAGTAACTTTCTTATTCACAGTATACACTGAGGTTATGTTCTTTTTCTCACTCTGCCAATCTGTCATTTAACTGGTGTATGTAGACCATCTGCCTTTAATGTGGTTGTTAATAAGTCAGGGCTTACGTTATTTTTTTGTTTTCTCAGTTTTCCCTTTCTCTGCTTTTCGCCCCTACTTTCCTTTGGGTCACCCGAACATTCTTGTAGACTTCCGCATTGATTTATCCCTTGCTGCGGACTGTGCCTCTCAGTACAGGTTTCATAGGGTTGCTCCAGCTATAACATCATATACATAGCTTATCACAGGCCGGCGCTGCGGCTCTCTTTCAGTTTTAAAGACATATAAAAACATTGTCTCCCTGGAGGTCCTTTGGCTGCCCCACATTTATCATATAAATGCCTTAAACAACTCCCACACATACACTGAGAATCACAACAGACAGTATTATAATTTTTGCTTCAGCTGTCAAATACGATTTAGAAAATTCGGGAGAAGGGAGCCTTGCTTTATTTACACGTATTTTTTGCTTGTTGTGTTCTTCCTTCCTTCCTGATATTCCAAGGTGTCTCCCCCAACACTTTTATTTTTTTTTATCATTTTCTTTATGTTTAGGGAATTTCCTTTAACCAGTCTGTAAGGGTAGGTCTATTTCTGCTTTATTGACTATGCCAAAGTCTTTGACTGTGTGGATCACAATAAACTTTGGAAAATTCTGAAAGAGATGGGAATACCAGACCACCTGACCTGCCCCTTGAGAAATCTGTATGCAGGTCAGGAAGCAACAGTTAGAACTGGACATGGAACAACAGACTGGTTCCAAATAGGAAAAGGAGTCTGTCAAGGCTGTATATTGTCACTCTGCTTATTTAACTTCTATGCAGAGTACATCATGAAAAACGCTGGGCTGGAAGAAACACAAGCTGGAATCAAGATTGCTGGTACTGAACTGAACTGAACTGAACTGAACTGAAGGATAGGTTTGCTGATGACAAGCACCCATAGCTCTCTGTCATCTCAGAATGTCTTCTTACCCCTTAATTTCTGAAGAATGTTTTTTCTGAGTTTAGCACTCCTTCTGGGTTGACGGCTCTTTCCTTCCGGCATGGCCTGTGCTGAGAAGTCCGCTTTTCACTCATAGTCTCCCCTAGCAGGCATCGCTTTTCTCGTGCTGTTTTCAAGACTGTTTCCTTTCTCTTTCCTTCTAAAGCTTAATTATGATGAGTCTTGGCGTGGACTTATTTGGGTAATCCTGTTCGGGGTTCACGCATCTTGAATCTACTCGTTTCTGTCTGCCTGCCCTTGGACCCAGGTCCATCCCGGCTTCAAGACTGTTTCCTTTCTCTTTCCTTCTAAAGCTTAATTATGATGAGTCTTGGCGTGGACTTATTTGGGTAATCCTGTTCGGGGTTCACGCATCTTGAATCTACTCGTTTCTGTCTGTCTGCCCTTGGACCCAGGTCCGTCCCGGCTCTGCACCACCTTTTTTCTCCCTGTGCTCGGGTCACTCATGATGGGCAGGACCATCCAGGATTCTGACCATCCATTCTGGAGGCTGAGAGACACGTGGCACTGGGCGTGAGGCAGGGGACGGTCCTGCAGCGGGACACCCTCTGGTCCAGCCAGGGCTCTGCGGTCAGCTGTGGGGTGGGAAAGGCAGGCAGGTGTGCCCCAGGGCAGGGGAAGGGCTCCCCACTACCTGGGGTCCCCGTCATGGCACGTCTGCCTGTTTTATTCCGTTGTGCCTGTGTCGTGCCAGCTTCAGAACAAGGAGAGGAGAGCAGAGATCACATCTGTCTCTCTCAGTAGAGAGAGCTGAATCTGGGCCCCAGCAGACAGGAGGCGCTCAGCAAGTGCTCCAAGCAGGACTGGGTGCCTGAGGACATGGGTGTGTGGATGGGCTTCAGTCCAGTTCAGTCACTTAGTTGTGTCCAACTCTCTGTGACCCCATGGACCGCAGCACATCAGGCTGCCTTATCCATCACCAACTTCTGAAGTCCAACCAAAACCATGTCCGTTGAGTCAGTGATGCCATCCAACCATCTCATCCTCTGTCGTCCCCTTCTCCTCTTGCCTTCAATCTTTCCCAGCATCAGGGTTTTTTCCAATGAGTCAGCTCTTCGCATCAGGTGGCCAAAGTATTGGAGACTGAGCATCAGTCTTTCCAATGAACACCCAGGGCTGATCTCCTTCAGAATGGACTGGTTGGATCTCCTTGCAGTCCAAGGGAGCCTCAAGAGTCTCCTCCAACACCACAGTTCAAAAGCATCAATTCTTTGGCGCTCAGCCTTCTTCACAGTCCAGCTCTCACATCCATACATGACCACTGGGAAAACCATAGCGTCGACTAGACGGAACTCTGTGGCCAGAAGCCTGCAAAGCTAGCACCTGGGAAAGCGGAGCCTGGGGAGCGTGGCTCAGTCTCAGGGGAGGGGCAAGGCTTGGACAGCTCAGTGCTGTTTCCTCGGCAGTGCCTGGCACAGGGCAGGCGTCCAGTGTCTAGTCGCCAAGCAAAGGTCATGAGCACCGACCGGGAGATTCTCACCCCAAGGACAGCACGTGGCTTTGCGGAGGGCGGGGGTTCCACTCACACCTGCATCCTGGACCACACTGGCCAAGTCGCTGCCCTTCCTCACGCCTCCCGGGGAGCGGGGGATGATACGGGCTCGTTCTCTGGGAGCGTCGTGAGGTGGGGTGTGACAGCTGAGGCGTTCAGGAGGGTGCTGGGCAGCTGCTGGGCGCCCAGAGGCAGGAGCTGATGTCAGCTGCCTCCCGTGTGAGACGGAGCGTGCTGGCAGGTGGACTGCCAACCTCGTTCTGCAGAAAAGGGAACAGGCGCAGAGAGGCTCAGCCACCTGTCTGCAGTCACACAGGAACCCACGCTGATCGAGCGCCTGCTGTGTGCCCGGGCCCACGCTGGCTCTGAGTCTGTGACAGCGAATCGGGTCCGCTCCCTTCACTCCCAGGGGTGTGCTCTCTTCCCCAGTTCAGTCCCTCCAGCGGTGGACAAGGGGAGGAGCACCCAGGGATGCTCATATGTGCCCGGCGGTGGGCTGGGGCATTGACAATGGCGGCTCGTGTGGCCTCGGCACCCCCTCTGTGGCTCGAACGTGCCAAAATCGGCTCACGTTTCTGCCTGCGCGTGGCTGCCTGCTGCTCGGACCTGCCAGCTGTAGGGCTGGTCACGGGGGCAGGAAGAGACCCTGAGTGGGACCCGCTCTCACCTCCGAACCAGAAGCAAGCTTGGAAGGGAGGGACCTGTCATCAGAAGCTCCAGTCTCGCTGCCGAGTGGGGCCTGGATTCCAGCTCCTCTGCTCTGACGGTCTCTCCTAGGAAGCCAGTTGCTCTAGAGATGCTCAGAAAGTGGCCTGATCAGCAGAGATTATGCTCAGCAAACTGCATCAGACTTCTGAATCAATCTGAAGTCTGCCGAGAGCATCCGGTGGGATGCCCGTAACTCAGTTGACTGAGGAAGAAAAAATCCTTCAGAGCCCCGTTGGCCCTGTGAGAACCCACACAGACTTCCTCAACCGAGTTATCTTGGAAAGAAATTACGGTGCAGGAAACTGCTTTCTCCACTTCGGGGGGGTGGGGGGGAGAACCAGGCACGCAGGTGGCTGGGGTGCGGCTCACATAACTCAGGAGCGGGGAGGAGCAGCGGGAACCCCCAGGGCTCTCTCTGAAGTCAGGTGTAAGTCGCTCAGTTGTGTCCGACTCTCTGCGGCCCTGTGGACGGTACAGTCCGTGGCATTCTCCAGCCCAGAATACTGGAGTGGGTTGCCTATCCCTTCTCCAGGGCATCTTCCCAACCCAGGGATTGAACCTCGGGTCTCCCACATTGCATGAGGATTCTTTACCAGCTGAGCCACCAGGGAAGCCCAAGAACACTGGCTTGAGTCGCTTACCCCTTCACCCGCGGATCATCTTGACCCAGGCATCGAACCGGGGTCTCCTGCCTTGCAGGAGGACTCTTTACCAACTGAGCTATCAAGGAAGCCCCAAGGCTTTCTATAGGGTCTTGCAAAAGGCAGTTTCTTTGAATTCAAAGAAGGAAGCTTTTCAGCAGAGGGGCGGACTCCTGGCTGTGGGACAGGAGCAGAAACAGTGACACTGTGTGAGCCCCCGTGTAGCGTCAGCGCGTCACAGCCTGCAGCTCAGCGGGAAGTCAGCGCCCCGGTGAGTGGGGCACTCCGAGGGGCAGGAAGGCCATGGTGGGTGATAGAGTGGCAGGAAGGGTCAGCTGCTCAGCAGCCCAGCAGCAGACACCAGAAGTCTCCGCAGGCTGAGCCCTGTGGGCATCAGTGGAGACGGTGACGTGCCTCCGGGGACAGCAGGTAGAGGGACGCGTCCTGGCTGCGGCTGCCTTCTGTGGGCCGGATGTGTCCCCGAATCCACGTGTGGAAGCCCTGACCCCCAGGAGGGTGGCATTCGGCGGTGACGCCGTCGGGGGCTGGCGGACGAGTGAGCCAGCGGGCACACACAGGCGTGTGAGGGACCCGGCCTGCTCCACGGTGGCGGTGTCTCAGCCGCTCAGTCGTGTTCAACTCTTGGGACCCCGTGGACTGCAGCCCGCCAGGCTCCTCTCTCCATGGAATTCTCCAGGCCAGAACGCTGGCGTAGGCAGCCATTCCCTTCTCCAGGGGATCTTGCCAGCCCAGGGATGGAACACAGGTCTCCTGCACTGCAGGTGGATTCTTTACCGACCGAGCCACCGGTGGGCCCGTGGTCCACGGAGCACCGCCGTACTCCCCGCCCCCCCCCAGCAGCCTCCTTGGGGGTGCGTGCAGGGAGAGGAGGAGCCCCGTGCCCCCGTGCCCTCCAGGGCACCCGCCCAGGCATCAGCTCACACCCGCTGTCACACCAGGTCCCTCTTGGTGCCGGGACCAAGGAGGACAGGAGGCCCTGCTGAGCATCCCACCCATAGCCTGGAGGGCCAGGATGGGTGTGGGGGCTAGGAGACCCCCAGGCAGCTCTCTTAGTGGCGGAGGCCACAGGCGCCTAAACGAGGCAGCAGCCACTGAACCCAGGGCTGCCCAGTCACTCCTTCCCAATCCCCACCTAGGGTCCCAGGTGACAGGCTCAGTGCCACCTTGTCCCCGGCACATCCCAGGAGCAGGGCTCTCTAGCCTTACGACCTGGTGTGCCCTTGGGAACCCCCAGCTGCCTCAGCACACACACCAGGCAGGGGGCTAAAGAGGGGCATTCGGACCCCCCCCCAACTCTGCCCACCAGCCCCGGCTTCCTCTCTGAGCGCCCTCTGAACAGACCTGGGGCTGTGGTCCCTCGGGAGAGCCTGGACTGGGCTCTTGCCAAGCTGAGCCCAGAGCCACGGCTGGTCCCACAGACACACAGACGGAGCACAGCCATCTCTGGGGACCTGTGGGCCCCACCTGTCTACTCCCAGCTGCTCCAGGGGGTCTTTTTTCCCCTCTGTGTGGGGGCAGAGCCTCGTGTTGATAAGAAAACATGCAAAGGAGGCGTGTTCTGTGTTGACCTTCGTGGGAGGAATCACAGTGGAGAATCCACAAGGGATGGGGGCTAGGCTGAGCATGGGATCCTGCCGCCTTCATGGCCCAGATGAACCTCAGCCCCATGGGTCCCCAGGACAGCCCACCTTCCCTGCATGTCGCAGACTGGAGACAAGTCCCGCATAGGAGGTGACTGAACCTGCTCCCGGGCCCATCTGTGCACTTCCTGCTAGAATCCACTCTCTGCAAGGTCAGCTTGACCAGATCCCCCTGCCTGGATATTGGATCAAAGTCCTCATCCCGCTGGCCCAGCGGCTGCCCGACGCCTGTCTGCTTCCAGTGAGGATGCCACTGGGGAGTTTAGCCAGAACCCCCTCTCCCCTGAACTTCTGCCTCACTGAGCTTCCATCCACTGACCCCACCTGCTCCTGAGTCAGATCCGCTCCTGTCCACCCTGTATCTGGAGTTCAGCCTGTTTCCACATGATGTCTCATTTTCTCTATTGTGATAGCCCTGAGTAAAATCTGCCCACACTGATTTAATTGCTGTTTCTCTCTGACACATCACCCAGCCCCGTGCCAGCCCACGGGAGGGCCCTGTTGGCAGTTACCATTGTGCCCCACCCGTCCCTCTCCATGGGGTCCCCAGGGTGCAAGGTGAGGCTCTCTGTCCCCCCAGATGAGGAGGCGATCTTCGTGGCCAGGTGGGAAATGTCACCATCGGCCATGGTTCCAGCAGAGCCGCCCGACACAGACCGATTCAGCCTGTTTCTCATAACCCAGCAGGGCTTAGTCTGATCCAGCCCACCCCTCGAGCCCCAGTCCCGTGGTGTCTGGCCCCATGGGGCGTCCCTCCTCCCAAGGTGCCTTCTGAAGCCCTGGCCACTCCCCTCTCCCTGGGATAGAATGTTCCCTCCAGAGAGACCCTCCCCCTGAGGCCTCCCCTCCCCTAGGGCATCACCCACCTCCTCGGCTAAGTCTTTCCCTCCCTCATGAAGACGTAATCCTGAGGTCCGGCAGCTCGGCCACTGGACGCATGGAGCGTCTACCAGCCGGTGGCCTTGTGCAGGTCATGGCCCCTCCCTGGGGCTCAGTCTTCTCATCTGCAAAATGGGGGCACAGACAAATTCCCTTCATTTTGCGAAGGGGTGAGGAAAGCTGTTTCCTTGGCGAAGGGGTTATCACATTCGCCTCCAGGACTAAAGCACGTTGGTGACCCCGAGCCGTCACTGGGCTTCCGTGAGGGCTGAGGGCAGCAAAGCTGTGTTTGAGTAACGAGGCTCAAAGGCGATGGAGGTC